>VWZO01017863.1:28052-42889 GCA_013396975.1 Bucco capensis
CTAGGATTCTATGAAGGCAGTCAACAGACTTCTACCAAGCATTGTCACAGATCCCTAATTTAGCCAGCCAGAGGTGCACTCTCAGTAGAACAGTGAATTCCCATAATGCTAGCAAAAGACATGCCCAGCTGTAGAGGATCTCCACTGGCAACTTTTGGCTTCAGACAAGGCAATTTTCTGGAATATCTCAACCAGTAATTTCAGCACAGGCAAACCAGTGCCCTGGCCTCTGCTCCCTGAACTGCCAGTAAAGAGTTTTGCTGATAAATTCCTCTCCCCATCCCCCTTTCCCACAAATCAGCCTAAGGCAGACACCTGGCACATAACATTTCAACCCAAATGTTTGAGTTTGACAAAAGTTATAAGCAACTAAAATGAGGGGTTTAATACTGGAGTGTTGAGTGACCCCAGCAACAGGTGTTGCCAGCACCACCTGTTACTTGGGATGAATACCTTTTTGTGCAGTGTGCTTATATATATTTTCACCCATATCCACACACACATAAAGCTACATAGATAGATACCTTCTAGGATATACAAACTCATCTACTTTGCCTCATTTGAGATAAAAGTCAGACTAAGAACATTTCTGAGAACAAGCAAGAATGACTCCATGCAGAAAGGCTGAGTCCTGAGCAGTATAACACCTCAGTTTAATCCTGTTCAGTGCTGCAGAGCAATTTAATGAATGTCTATTTAGCAAATCAAGTGGTTTAGGTCTCAGCTTTGAAATGTCACCTCCTCTCTGTGGTGCTTTTCAACATGGAATTGAACTACAGCAGCTCTTCAGCTCTGGGAGACCCACAGGACAACTATTCCACCTCAATAAAAATTAGGAAAGGAAGAAAAAGCTGTTGTAGACATAAGGACTCTCTTCTCACCAGCCAGCACTCACAACTGCAACTGCCTTGAGCTCATGGAAATGGCTGTGGCAGCCATCCACATGTGCCCTCCTGCATTCAGCCAGGGCCACACTCCAGAGGACATCTAAGGCACTGACATGCCAACCGACCTCCTTCAGGGATGAAATGACAGGAACAATGATACAGAGGTGCTCATGCTACCCTTGCCTGGGGAATCTTTGCCTGGGTGAAAGGACTAGCAGAGGAGATGAAGCCTTTGCTGTGTGGGAGAAGAGGAGGACAGTCCCATCAGCCCAGGCCATGGGGAGCTGCAGGAGGAGGTGACTGAGAGTTGGTCCTGCTGTGGCTGCACAAGGGACTGCTGCTCCAATGAAAGAGGAAAAAAGGCAGGAGGGAAAGGGACTGATGGAGAGAGAAACAAAATTTTTCTAAGTAGTAGCAGAGTAACAAATGTAGGCCTTTTAATGGTGCTCAAATGGGCTTCAAGCTAGTCAAATGCAAATGCTGCCATACAGATGGCAGCAGGTATGTGTACCCACAAACACCACACATTTGAGACACTAAAATTATATTCCATGTTCCCATTGAGTTAATTATTAGAATACAATCTTACAATAATGTAGTAAACTGTAGAATGAGTTTCCTTCAATAATTACTTGAATATTTTCTAAGCATTCAATCTAGTTATATTCTACTGGTACTGTCACTATATAAAAATATCAGCTGTGATGACTCAAAGCTCAGTTTTCACTTGGAAACTTAACCTACTTTTATTGTAGCACTCATAATATTCCTTGAATACTAATTTAGCTCTTGGTGCTTATTCTCTCCACTTATTCACTTCCTAACAATGAGACCCCTTTCAACTGCAACAAGGAAAGCTCTGTTAATATAGCACACTACCATATCAAATGTGCAGCCCTCTGAGGAGCTAGGTCTTTTAAGGCCTCTTCTACAATAATTAGGAAAAGCAGGTTAACTCTTCTTTGCAGAAAATGCACTGCAAATGTATGAACAGTTTCCTTGGCCTCTCACTTATAGGTAAATTAATGACATATTAGTAAACTTGTTTGTAGTAGTAACAGTCTTTGGTATCAGAAAAAGAAACTTGGAATTTTTATTGTTTTGAACTTGAATGAATGAGAAGAAAATCAATGTTTTTTTCCCCCTACAGACCTGCCAAGACTGTGATGGCTTAAAGGACTGAGCATTTTCAAGGGTCTCTACATATTTTAAGGATGCTATCACCTAATATTCACCATCTGTAAGTGGATCCATGAATCAGCAATAAGGTGCAGCCACACCTTTCATGGCCAAAAAGCCAGTTTAGCTTTTTAAGTGGAATGAATACCAAGTCTGCTTAGAAGCACAGAAATTGTGTGCTGTTAGCTGACAATGTCATTAAGAAAACACTGCCAAGAGTAGCTATGTTAGCATTAATTTGCCCTCTGCAAAGCTGAGTATTTGATCACATACATTTCTCACAACAGAAGTAGTTCCATCATCTATCAGATTTTTTGACACTGAGATGTGGAATGGACCTGACATCAGTTTTAGGATTCACATTAGGAAAGGGCTGAATGAAACAAGTAGCCACTTGCCCTCAGCACCAGCCATTGGCACTTGTACAGCCAAGGAAAGGCTTAGAGCTGACAACAGACATTCAGAGGCAAAGAATGAACACAATCCCTCAGATGAACCATTATAACAAGAACCACATGCCAAGGCAAAAGCAGAGAAGTTACTACTATCTGCAAGAAAACATCATTTTACAGAACTGCAAGACTGCTCTATTTCCGTCATATGGAAATGAAAACTAATGTTTGAATCAATCTCTCTCCACAGCCTTAACTTCAACTGAAAGCAGTATAAACCAGCTATCTTTTCCTAGGAGGACAACAAATTCCTGTGCCTTTTATCAGCAAAGTCACTGAGATAGTTTGACCAGGATTTCTTTTGAGCTCCCTTTTAGACAGACACAGTGATAAACAAGTAGAAAAAGAATGGCAATCCTTGCTATCTTTGCTGAAGCTTGGCAAGTTTAAAGTCATACTGGGGCACTAAGAAACCATTTGGTTTTTTTTCATGAAAAATTAAGATAAGAATAGCACTAAGTGTGTTACAATGCAGAGACATTGTGATTCCACAAACAGGAGTGGACCAAACCTTTCAAGCTAGATGGTATTTCAGCCCCATGGTAATCTGAGGATGAGGGTTTTTAGAAAGCAAATGCACTGTGTGCAGCTCCTGCCATGGCTTTTGCAGCAGAAGCCATCCTGCAGCCTTGAGTGCCATGGGAACAACAATTTGGATTCCTCTGCTTCAGCTGGCTGCCAGCTTTCACACAAGCTGAACTCTGAGAATCCTGTCCCTGCACCCCAGGGAGCTTGGTTAGATAAGAATCAGGGATGTTGAGTTCCTTGGGGAGATCCTATTAAATTTTTTTTTTTAGCCTAAAATATAAGATCACTGAAATTCAATAGCTTGTATTTCATTCCCAGGTCTCTCTCAGATATTTTTTATGATACTGGGAAAGTATCTTATCTCAACAAGGTGTTCTTTGTTTACCTGCCTTATTTCCATTCTCAGGTCTTTAAAGCTCTTCTATATTGCTAATGAAACCAATAATATAAAGGGCAAAAATACAAGCCAGTAATTAGTTCCTTTAAGGCTTCCCTTTGAAATATTGGTGATAAATCAAGAAAAAAACAAGAAAAAAATTAGGCTTTTTGAAAGCATGACAGACCAAGTGGTCAGAACCCTGTGCTAGCTCCTTGCACACCAATATCTAAATAATAAATGAGTGTGCTATTTAAATGAATTAAGAATCCACTTCAGCTAGAAAGCTTTTACTGAACTAGTGCATCGCTCCATTGGAAGATATTTGACAAAATCCATTTCAATTACACAAATTAGTGAACTGAACCACCTGAATTAAAATCCAAGTATGCTCAGTGGAAAAAGCAATTTGCAAGAATAGAAGCTCCTGATATGCTTTACAAAACAAGCTTTGCATCTGTCCTTCTTTATTTAGAGCAATTGTTCCTCTGAGGAAACAAGAAATACAGAGTGCTGGGCTGAGGCCAGGGCTGGCAAATCTCCATTGCAGAAGAGCAGTTGCATCAGAGCCAGTCAATAGCAGAAGGTTGCTCTGTGAGTAAGGCAGCCCAGGGTGAAAAGGGTGGGATGCTGATGCAGGGAGAAAACATCAAAGGATGACACAGTCTTTTAGGAAATTGAAAGAGACTGAATAATTAAGATAAGCCACTTTTCACAATCTGTTCAAGAAACCTCAGCTGTGCCAGGACTTCCAAACCAACTCCAGCTAGCAGGCTAGAAGCAGCTTTTGTGCTGCTTGCTCCAGAGCATGCAAACAGCTCAGTGCTCACTGGGAATGCAGCAGCAGCCTGTGGGGATGGTAAAGGAGAGCATGGGAACAACTTTTCCTTAGGTACTATCCAGGGAAAGTGACTTGCTCCCAGAACTGCTCCTTTCTAATAAAGTATCCAAACTGCAGACAGGACAAGCTGAGAAGGGGTTCAAACTTGCAAGCTTACCACAAGACTCACACTGCAATGATATATAGCATACTGAAAGTTATTGCTTCCAAAGCACCAGAAAAGTCTGTCACTGTCATGGGCAGGCTTGGTGAACACAGCTCCGGGGAGGGCTCCATCCACGCTCTTCCCAAGCGCTTTTTCCAAGCGCTGCTGGCTGCAAAGGCCAATTTGGGACAGACCAGAGCGGTTGCAAAAGGCACAGCACAAGGACTCCTCAGCAGGTAGAAGCTGCAAGACACGATTCTTTCTCCGCTGTCTTTTCTGCTCCAGAGTGATCCTGCGTGCCTGCTCCAAACCATGGGCGGCATTCAAACTAGTGTGTGTGCAGAGCTGCTGAGTGGAGGCCAGAGGAGAGCAGTTCAGGGCAGCAATATGGCCAAGGCTGAGCTGTTGCTTCAGGGAGTCCTTGCATCTCCTCTTCGGGGCTCCTCTCTTGCCACAGCCAGGGGCAAGTTGCCCAGAGAGCATGAGCTTAGGCAGGCAGGAGTTCTTCATCCTGGAGCCGTGAGCTGCCCAACGCAGCTGCGTTCTCAGCAGCATGGCCTCAAGGCTTGGAATTGCTGCTTGTTCTAGGACACACGCATTAGTCCCAGCATCTGTCCAATGGATGGTTAGGATTGTNCAGTATGATATCTAATGGAGATACCATCCTGGTCATCAAATTCTGCCACGGCAGAACCACAAAAGTCTAACAGGAGTGCAATGGCAGCCCTTCACTGCAAAAACAGCAGGAGATGCAACCTAAGACTGCAAGCAGCAAGAAGGCAAGCAGAGAGCACAACGGCACAAGAGCATCTCCCTGGCAGGAGAGGCTGCCAGCCCTCTGGGCTGGTTCTGAGCTCAGCTCTGGAGGAAGCATCAAGAGCAAAAACATGTCATGTGAAAGAGAAGTCCTCAAACTCCCAAATAAGCATCTCATGTTTGGCTCCTCTGGCTTCATTTAGATGTCTAAGAATTCCATCCTAAATCTGAGTTAGTGATCTCTGTGGTGCTTTGCTGTAACTAGGTTGGTGTAAGGACAGATGTATAATTAACTTTGAAACCTGCTGCTCCTATTTCAGAGCTGAAGAAGAACTCATATGCCCAAAAGCTTATCTACTTTTTCCAACTTACAGCAGCTGGTCTAATAAAAGATATTATCTCTATCTACAAACCCCATCCTGCCTAATGATCCCAGGCTCCCTTTATAGTTAAAGGAGAGAAACAGACACATCAAATGAGCAATTTATTTTAGGTTGAAATAGGTGTTTAATATAGGCCTTGGACTTACCTGTTGCTTTCCATTACCTTTAAAGAGATGCTAAAATCACTTGCTCTGGTTTATATTACAGTGTTAATATTAACCTCTAGTTTGGAGTTCAAAAGACAAAAGACAATAGTGACATAAATGATACTGCTTTTTTTATGTCATAATTTACTTTTTCTTAAACTTACTCATTCAAGTACAAACTTCAGGGTACTGTTGATATTGCTTATTCCTCATGGAATAAAAGTAGTAACTTGATATAATTTATAAAAGTAGTTAAAACCCTGTATTGTGCTCTTAAAATTGGAAACATCATGGGGAAAACAATTGAAGTTATTCATGGTAGCAGCATGAAAAAAGCAGTGTTAGAACCATAACTCTATTCAGATGTAGGCCATTTATAGCACTTGTGGCCAAGCAGAACATAGGTGACATATTAGTGCATAAAGACAATGTAAATTACTGCAGTGAGTAAGGAACTGGGAGCACTGACACCTCACATAAATTGAGAGGGTTCTCAAGAGTCCTGTAAATAGAAAAAGCTATTTAGATCCAGTTTATAGAGTAGCTCATTTTTTTCTTGTTTCACCCTCCCATATATCAAAATTATTTACACCATCATTAATGCTTTCTTTTTTTTTTTTTTTTTGGTTAAAACCCTGTTTTTCTTTTAAAGATCCATTTGCTTTGCACTACAGCAACATGCAGTAAAAGTTCTTTGATATATTGCAAAAAAACAGTTCAGGAGGTGACAACTGATGGGAAAAGGACAAGGAATTTTGCTAGAAGTATCATTTTGGGAAACTTTTGCTCATTATAACACAGCAATCCCTAGTCAGACAAAACCAAACCAAACCAGAAAGAAATGGCTGATGTCCTTCTGCACTGCTACTGTGAAATCCTTGGAAACCTCCCCAGCAACATGCCTGATTGCTATTGCTGCACTACTCTAATGATTGCTCCTGTTTCATTCTCTCATTGCTGTTTCAAGAGCATTGATTTTTCAATCCTCTTGGGAATCTGGGGAGGTCCCAATTGACTGCAAGCTGGTAAATGTACAGGCTGAGGGAGCTGGGCTTGTTCAGCCTGGAGAAGAGAAGGCTTCAGGCAGACCTACTAGTGACCTTCCAGTACATAAAGGGAACTTCCAAGCAGGCTGCAGAGGGCCTGTTTGCAAAGGCCTGCAGGGAAAGGACAAGGGGCAATGGTTTGAAATTGGAGAAGAGTAGATTTAAACTGGACATTAGGAAGGAGTTCCTCCCCACGAGGGTGGTGGAACACTGGCACAGGATGCCCAGGAAGGTGGTTGAGGCTCCATCCCTGGAGGCTTTCAAATGTCCAGTATACAGCTAGATAAGGACATCATGCAATGGGTGATCAGCTGGTTGACAGGTAGAGCTCAAAAGTGTTAGACTAAATGGGGTTACACTGGGCTGCTGACTGCTCACTAGTGGGATTTCATTTTAGGGCCAGTGCTCTTCAATATCTTCACAGGCAACTTGGATGCTGGACTGGAATGTATACTAAGTAAGTATACAAGAAGGTATACAAGATTGTTTTGGATCCACTTGCTATCATTCTATGGTTTTACTGAACATCATAGAATCCCAGTATGTCAGGGGTTGGANCATGCATCCTAGGATGCCATTGGCCTCTTGGCCACAAGGGCACATTGCTGCCTCATGGGCATCCTCCTAGCCACCAGCACTCCCAGAGCTTTTTCCCCAGGGCTCTTCTCCAACACATCAGTTCCCAGTCTGGACTGATCCATGGGCTTGTTCTTTCCCACATGCAGTACTTTACACTTCCCCTTGTTAAATGTCATTAAGTCTCTCCCTGCCTATGTCTCTAGCCTGTCCAGGTCACTCTGGATGGCAGCACAGCCTTCTGATATTGGTATTGTTGCAACTGGTGATATTATCCATCTGCTCCTCATCCTCCCAAACTCTCCCGGCATCCACTGAAAGCAAAGAGTGAATAAACACTCACCAAAGAAACATAGCCACCTGGCAATTAGTTTTATTAAAAGCAACTGAATTACCAGATGTCTGTTCTAGCAGAACCTAATGCACCACTTTTATTCTCAGCAAACTGTAATAATTGCAATTAATTCCCATCAGTGATTAGTGAATCAGCATAAGGAAAAAAAAAATGAACAACCCCCAAAAGAGAATAAAAGTGCTATTTTAGGGGAAAGAGACTCTTGGCATAGGTGCAGTACTGTAGCACTTAACTTCAGATACTTTGGATTCCTGGAAATCACAAGGATGACTAGTGTTAAAGGGAATTGCTATTCAGAGCTGAATGAAGTTGATCCTGTCATGTCAGAATTTCCAGAAGGAATCTTTTCCCTTTATAAGGTTCTGAGGTCTAATTTAACATGAAAAGTTCAGCAAGGCCATTTTCATGCAGATGACCACAGTGATGGCACTCATTTTTCCAGCTGCCACCATGAGAGGATAAGGACATTCTAATGACCATGTTGGGCAATTTTCCTACTGCTTTGAGCATTTCACTGATCCTGCACAGCCTTACTTCATTATTTCCACAACTCTCCAGCTTCAGCCATTATTGCAATCTCTAACTTTTCTTTCTTTCTTCCTTGTGATGCTTAATCAGAGTTCCTTTCAGTGGCTGACTTGCTTGCAGTTGATGGCCCAAGTCATTCTCACATTTACCTTTAGATTAGCCAGGACTTACTTTCTACTTCTAAGATTAGCTCCTTCTGATATTAGCACATACAGAAGCTCTAAGCAAAGCAGGAACAGCCCCTGCTGAGTCTCACTTGTTTATACATCATTAACATCTGGCACATAGCAATTAACAGATGTTTGGGAAGTTTTCCTACAGCAGGGGCTCCAAGGTATGGAAGTGATAACAGAATGCTCCTAGTTTTTAAGCAAAGAAGGGTTTCTCCTGTTTTTACCACACAAAAAGATTAGTGGAGTAATCTAGTTTTGGCTAGTTTCTAAAGTACCAGAATGAAGAAAGTTACATAAACTTTATCTGAAATGTTGTCTTTAGTCAGAAGAAAAGGTGGTAATGGAAAGAGAAGCAGGACCATGAAAAGTCTGAGAATTTCTCTAAATGAACATTTTTTTCTGTGCAAAGGAGTACATTTCCTAGGGGCATCAGGCCCTTAACCTCCCCAAAGGATGTTCTTTGCTTTGCCAGGTCTGTCTGTCTTTCTTTGTCATAATCACTGTTCTGTCATTACATTAGAACTTTCTTCACCTAAGAACACAGAAAATAATTTGCTCTAAGTGCTACCCTCAGCTTAGCAGACACATGGAGCTACAGATGAGGACCAAAGCACCTGTGCTGCTGGAAGCTCTTCTGCATATAGCTACTGTGACTCCATCACCATCATCATCATGGGCAGGCTTGGTGAACACAGCTCCAGGGAGGGCTCCATCCACGCTCTTCCCAAGCGCTTTTTCCAAGCGCTGCTGGCTGCAAAGGCCAATTTGGGACAGACCAGAGTGGTTGCAAAAGGCACAGCACAAGGACTCCTCAGCAGGTAGAAGCTGCAAGACACGATTCTTTCTGCGCTGTCTTTTCTCCTGCAGAGTGATCCTGCGTGCCTGCTCCAAACCATGGGCGCCATTCAAACTAGTGTGTGTGCAGAGCTGCTGAGTGGAGGCCAGAGGAGAGCAGTTCAGGGCAGCAATATGGCCAAGGCTGAGCTGTTGGTTCAGGGAGTCCTTGCATCTCCTCTTCGGGGCTCCTCTCTTGCCACAGCCAGGGGCAAGTTGCCCAGAGAGCATGAGCTTAGGCAGGCAGGAGTTCTTCATCCTGGAGCCGTGAGCTGCCCAACGCAGCTGCGTTCTCAGCAGCATGGCCTCAAGGCTTGGAATTGCTGCTTGTTCTAGGACACACGCATTAGTCCCAGCATCTGTCCAATGGATGGTTAGGATTGTGCGGAGACAGCGCTGCTGGAAGTGCTCCAAGAGTCGTAGGTGGTGGCCATAGATGAGCCAGGATTGGGAACCATAGAAAAGAGTAGACAGCACAATGGCTCTAGAAACACTGAGCTTTGCACTTTGCTTCAAGTGTTTATTTCACCAGACTCTTGGATAGAGTTTTCCCCAAGCACTCTATGCCTTTGCTAGCCTATTGTCTAGCTCTCCATCAATCTTACCATGCGAGGAGATGAGGCTGCCTAGGGAATTCAACTGTTGGACTGATTTAAGTTCTGAATCACCAATGATATAAGGATGATTAAAAACTTCCTGACTAAAGCACATGCTAAGGAAGGCTAAGTGTTTTGCTTTCATGAGCATTGCTTAATACCAATTTTTTCCTTGACTGAAGCTATAGTTTGATAACTCTGATGCTTCAGCAACAGTATTAATTTTAAAAGTTCCTGACTTCAACCCTTGTTCCAACCCTTAGGTCACAGGGATTGCTAGCAGATTGTGCTGTGAGCCAAGAATGAAGCTGGCTTTATAAAAAGAGATCAGATTCAGAAAAAGCATGGAATAAAGCTACCAACACAGAGCCACAGAACAAATGGATGGCCTCACCCAGCCAGAGAACATAAAAATAAGCTTGGCTTTGCTTAACCTAACCAGACCAGCACTGAGTGGTAATAAAAATATCTAGCATGCATCATGTGGTTAAGATTCAAAAGAAAAAAAAGCCTATTTTAGGTAACAGGAAATGTTGGCACAAGAAGAAGTGGGTTTAAATAGACAGTGATTAATTTTAAGTTGGATATGAGAAGAGTTTTTCAAGCAACAGAGGACATGTTGTGTCACTGTTTGCCAATGCAAACAGTGGTTACAAAGGATTTGAAATTGAGCATGAAATCTTGTAAGAGGTCTCCGTTTGAAGTTTCTAAACTGCTAAAATAGGAGCTGACTTTTAAAATATATACCATAAATTTTTTACATACTTGGTCATGCAATGCTAAAAGAAGTGCTAAGCCATTAGGATATCACCCTGCTGGAGGATACAACTCCTTAAAAACACATTACAGGATATTACATGTTCACTTAGGTCAGCTCCTCTCATCTGTCAGAAATGCAAGTAGGACAACTAAGAAGATTTCCCTTTTCCTCCTTACAGCAGGACAGGAACTATCCTCCTGAAAGGAATATTTATTTTAGCTGCAGAGGAAAGAGACTGAATTGAAATTTGAATCAAATTTTAAGGAGGCTTTTTACAGTTCTCACAGTGTGTACAGATGAAAAGCAAATAATAGGTGGCTTGCTTTTAGTGAAAGAGAAGAGTCATTTTATGTTGCCCACTGTTGTTCCAAATTGACCATAGTGGGTTAAAGCCCCTGTGACTTTTTCAACAGCAGGGACTGCCTTTAGCACCATACACATCCCAAGAAACATTGCTCTTTACTGCTTCAATAGTTGCTCTCTTTTGTTTCACAGTAGATGAGAAAGGCTACTGAGCTCAATCTGTGCTATAATTGCAGGTGCAGGCCTGGGGAGAAAAAATGAGAGCATAACCTGGGATGTTTTCCTGAGGGAAAACGATGCCAGGGTTTTACAAACAGATCAGTGGAACTTCTCAAAGGTCTCTCTGGAGACCTTAGCCATTTGGCAAGTATCTTCCAGGATCTGCAGGGGCTCCAAGAGGGATGGGGAAGGACTGTTTAGGCTGTCAGGCAGTGCTAGGACTAGGGGGAATGGACACAAGCTTGAGGAGGAGAGATGGAGGTTGGCTGTTAGGCACAAGTTGTTGGCCAGGAGGCTGCTGAGCCACTGTGCCAGGTTGGCCAGAGAGGTGGTGGCAGCCCCAGCCCTGGCAGTGTTGCAGGCCAGGCTGGCTGGGGCTGGCAGCAAGCTGCTCTAGTGCCAGGGGGGTTGGGATAGAGGAGCTGGCAGCTCCCTGCCAGCCCTGACAAGTCTAGGATTCTGTGTCAGCTCCTCTCATCTGTCAGAGCAGGCTGCACACCTTGCCTGCTCCTATTGCCTAGAAGAAAAGTGATTGATACTTGATGGTTCTACCTCAGGTATTTAAAAACCCCAAACATAATGTAACACTTCTTATGAGAACATGAAAGGGAAAAAAACACCAATCCATATCAAGATTACTCAAAAAAGGCTAAATCCTATGACTAATGTAATAAAAACTCAGCATTGGCCTAAGGAAGAGCACAGAAACATCAGCACTGGAAGAGTTACAAACAACTGAAACTGTCAGGCCAAAACGCATGCTAGATTTTGGCAGGAGCCTTTCCTGCACTTCTTGGCACCTGCCATCCTCCAGCAAGGGTGCACCAGACCCCCACCAGGTCTAAATATCTGAACACAACCCAAGGAATTTTAAAAACAGCTTGTACTTAGGTACAAACCAATACCTGCCTGTGTTAAGGACATATGTTGCAAGAAATTCAAATCCATTTAAGGGTGATAAAATTCATTGAGTCTGATTTTCACGCTACATCTGCTCAGACTTAATTGTCAGCTAAGCAAGATGTTTCAGAACTGATTAGGTTCCACTGAATTTAGTTAAAATAAATAATACCAAAGTAATATGTCAGAAAGTATTCAGAACCTCTAGCAGAAAACAATCCCAGAGATATTTTCTGTGGTATGCCAAGAGTATGTTCTAAATGCAGCTGAAATAGTGTGTGGTGTTCTACAAAAATAAAGTCTCTACAAACAGGAAAAATATTCAGAGCTCAGGAATGATTGTACAAGCTCTTGAAATTTGCTCATGTGTATAAAAAAAAAAGAAATGTGACTTCTCTATTAAATATCATGGTAGCATATCACAAAACTGGAATATTTGACTAAAGCAGAAACTGTTGAAAAACTTCTGAAAGCCCAAGGCAGCTCTGATATTTATGCAACAAGCAGACTCTTGTTATTAATAACCACATCTTTCCATTACTTGTACTACAACTATTCTGTATATGCACAATATATTTTGTTGCAAGGAATCTGTTTTCCATTTGGATGCCACTTAAATGACCAATAACTTTCACACTTTAAGGAACTAAATCCTTCAAGCTGCCTGTTGAGACCACTTGCCTCTTGCTCCCAACTCTGCTGAAGGCCTGGCCAGTTTTATTATTGCTGCTATTTTGGGGCTTTCATTCCTTGAGAAGCTGCAATATATCTTCTCATTAGCAATTGTTTTGCAGAAAGCTAACTAGCTAGTAATGCATTTTCAAAACATACCATCTTGCCAAAGTTTCTAGCTAATCAGGAAGCACTGCTATCAGTCTAGAGCAGAACTCTGATTCTATGGCAGCAGTGCCACAAAGGGAAAAATAAGAACCAAGCACAACAAAGCCAGAAGCTTGTTACAACCTTACTGTCATCTCATGCAGACAGAACTACAAAAAAGACAAATGGAATTAATAGAATGTCAATGTAGTTTTAAGGATCAACACTAGATTTTCCTATTTGACCTGAGAAGGAATGTATCCCAGATGCCTTCAGCATTGTCTGGTAATATGGTTCAATGCATGGAAATGGAACCAGGGGAAAGAAAAAAACAACAAAACACCTTCTCCCTGTGCAGCCATATGCTAAAACCTACATCTTCTTAAGTGATTTAGCTCCATGATTAACTTTCCTCCAAACATCTCTGCTCAATCCTTCCTCCTGCTCTTTAATCCAACTGTGCATGCTTCCTCCCTGCTGCAGCTGCTCTGCTGGAAGACAGCTCTCACCTAGTATCTTGCTCTCATTGCAGCACCTCCTGCACAAGAAAATCTCTTTTCCTGCAGATAAAGGAGTGGTTCAGGATGTGAGGAGGCTATGACATTAAATCTGGACTGAGCATACACAGAAGAATCAAGATCTTGATCTACCAAGTATCCCAGAATGGTGGGAGTTGGAAGGGATCATCTAGCAGAGCCCTAGAGCAATTGCTACCACAGAAGTTCACCTGAATGTTTGTTTTCTGCTTGAAAAAGAAAGCTAGTTGGGGAATAATCTTCTACAGAGAAATGAAGAAAAAACACAGTCCACAGTTAACATACTGCAAAATTTTCACTGTCTGAAGGATCCTTGTATCTGTAGAGCTTTTCAAAATCCAATACAGAACTTTTGGGATGTTTGGCATGGTTTAATCTCAGCTGGCAACTGGTCACCACCACACCTGCTTGGTCACTCCCTCTACCTAGTGGGATGGGAGAGAGAGAATTGAAAATACAAGTAAAACTTGTGTGCTGACATAAAGATGGTTTGATAAGATAGAAAAGGAAGAACCTGCTACTATGACAATAATAATAATACAAGAATTAGAATAAAGAAAACTAGTGTTGCACAGTGTAATTGCTCCCCACTGGCTGATTGATGCCCATTCAATTCCCAAGTAGTGATGAGTCACCCCCAGCCAACTCCTCCCAGTTTATATATGGAACATGATGTTCCATGGTATGGAATATTCCTTTGGCTAGTTCAGATCAGCTGCCCTGGCCATGCTCCCTCCCAGCTTCTTGTGCACCTGCTTACTGGCAGAGCATGGGAAACTGAAACATCCTTGACTTAGGATAAGCACTGCTTAGCAACAACTCAAATCTCAGTGTGTCAGCAACACTGTTCTCACACTAAATCCAAAACACAGCACTGTACCTGCTACTAGGAAAAAAATCAACTCTATCCCAGATGAAACCAGGACAACTTTCTACAGCAACAGAGATGATAGTTCTGGGGAGAAGCTCTAACACAATTTTAGCTGTATAATGTGGAATATGAACCTAAGTATGTACAACTTGTGTTTAAAACAGAGGTTCTGTGTGAAGGCTGAAGAGTCTTTTAAAAACACTCCTGCACTGCAATGAAAACCACAGAATGGCCCAGGTTTGAAAGGGACCTTAAAGATCATCTAGTTCCAAGCAAATTCAATGTGAGTCAGTTCACTTTATCCTTCTTATGCCTCTTATAATGCTAGAATTTTTGATGCAACACAGCAAGTTGATATTGTTAGGTATTACTGGGCATTGAGAAATTTCTACCTCACGATAAAATGGGTAAGAGAAAACACTAACCTTTCATTGCACCAGATATGACAGATGACATGAACATCCTACAGATTATCCAGAAGAACCTGGCTGGCTGTGCAATAGTTTGCCACACAGCCCTGTGGTAACACTGTTTTAAGACTAGAGGACATGGCACACAGCCATGAAGCCCAAAATGCCAATGGTGCACTCAGTATGCACAGCATGAAGTGGCACAAACCACTGCCAGA
>VWZO01017863.1:43115-91865 GCA_013396975.1 Bucco capensis
ACAACTAGTGCAGTCAGGTCTGTCAAGGCACAACTAGTGCAGTCAGGTCTGTCAAGCAGAGTTCAAGATCACAGAATCATCACAGAATGGCCCAGGTTGGAAGGGAGCTTAGAGATCATCTAGTTCCAACTCCCCTGCCGTGGGCAGAGATGCCACACACTAGACCAGGTTGCCCAGGGCCACATCCAGCCTGGCTTTGAACACTGACTTGGGTTGGATGACAGTTAATATAGTTGCACTACAGTTCATCTCTTTTCTTATCTGGGCAAGTGTTCTGTAATAAATCATAAATTATTGCCTGTTTTGCAACCTTGTTGAAGGGCACACCTAAGATTTTTGCTTCAGTAATAAATTCTACCCAACTATGTCTAGGAATTCACTTGACAAGCTGCACATAGCTAAAATATTTGGGTATTTTCTAACTCTTGATCTAACACCAACAACTTCTCTGGTTTACACAACATCACATTTTCTTCCTTCTAGATTTAATTATGATTAAAAACTATCAGGACATTTCCAAGTAGTTCTCTAATGACAATCACCAGGGAGCAAAACACCCCAAGGCTGTTGGACAAGGACCCCTCTTCCCAACCCATAACTTTTTCCCCTTTGGGAGTTTTGATCTCTGAATAGGAACAAAGCAACAGAATGTTGAGCTAATCCTCAGCAGGATTTCTTGCTGTACACAGCTAAATTGCTTGTGAGGCTTCTCATATCTTCCTGCCTATTATCTGTACAAAACCAGCAGAAACAAAACTTGGGAACATTCCTAAGCCTTCCATAGTATGATAATACAGCAAACAACTGGCAAAATGTTTATGAAGGTGAATAGTTACTGTTGGGGTGCTTCACATTTTTCTGAGAGGTTTTTTTGTTAATGATTAATCAAAAATAGGTAGAGAATAACCAAATCAGCACAGCTTTAAAGATCAGCATTGCAAGACTCACCCTTTGTATGCAGTATCACATGTTACAATTCCATCTCAGGATGCCAGAAAGTGAAGGGCTTACTAGGATAATAGTGGCAGGCTTGTTTTCCTTTTAAAACTACTGTTCAGGATGAAAAGGAATTCATGTTGTGATAGAAGCAAAAAGCTGCTTTGCTATGAAGTTCACCCTCTTGATCTACTCTGAATATACCTGCACAGACACTTGAGATAAATCTGTATTTTCTTCATGTGAAACTCTTCTAAACACAGTGAACAGAACATTGCATTTGAAATACTCAAACCACCATATTTCTCTGCTAACAAATGCTATGTCTCTTTGCAGTTAGATGAAAACACAAAATCTCAAGCAATATAACTTGAAAAGCATTGCTTACCATTGTTACTGGCTGAAGAACACACAGCAATGATGGCTAAAAGAAGTTTAGGATTAGATTCAAGTGTTAGTATTCTTCTCTGAATTGTCTATGAGGCTGCTGCTCTAAGTCTGAGCTCAATTTGAAATACTAAGTATGCATTAGGGTAAAGATTTTTTTTGTTCCTGTGTTTTCTCCTTGACATTGTTTTTTCTTCCCTGTTTAATGCTGTTTCCTACTCAAATTAGCAAAGTAACTGCATTACAAATCAATCTTACTTGCATACCATGTCATTAAAAATCTGCATGTGTACTACTCTAGTTGGAGTAACCAATTAATATGGATGAACTGCTAAGACCAAGAAACACTCCTTTCCCTAACCCTGCTTTCACAGACAACTGTCTGAAACCCACACCTTCCAAACTGACTGACTTCCAGTATTCCAGGCTGCAAAACTCAGAAGAAAAACCCTTCTAGGTTTTTAACAATGACTTAAGTTTTGAAGTGGAAAGAGCTCTCTGTTAGCCACAGCCTCTGTGACTCTCAAGGTCACAACAGCCTTCTAAGGATTTATATTTATATTTATATGTGTATAACAGCAGCTCTGGTGTGTCAGCAGCAAAGCCATGTATCCCTATCACCTATAGCTTTTTGGCAGACATAAGAAAACTTCCAACAGATTGTGTCCTGTTCTTTGACCACTTGCAGCTCAGTAAACTCAACTGTGCCTGAGGTTTCTCGCAGGCTTGAATCAAAGTGTATTCAGGTCTCCTCCTTCCTCCCTCCTCTTGTCTCTTGAGCTTTTCCACATCACCTTGAATTCCCTTCTGCATTCCCTGTTCAATATCCCCAAGTCACTCAGACATCAGTTGCTAGCTGGGCAGAGAATCTCAGGCTAGAAATGGTTCCCCTGGTCAGTGTGTGCAGAATGAAGTTGCAATTCTCCCTCTTCCCTGCAGCAGATTTACTAACAGAGTATTTGTCCAAGTGACAATCCTGTCTGAAACTTGGAGAACTTAACCTTTATAAAGCCAAACATTCTTGGGAAAGTTCTACAAGCCATATTTTTTGGAGAAAAAACATATCATTAAAAAAATTACTGTAACATGGAAATTACAGAAGATAATAGAAAGACAGATAAAAGAAGCTTAAGGAAAGGAGGAAAACAACCTATGCAATTTATTTGTGTGATGTTCCTAGCTTCTCCTCAGAAAGCATGCTTTTAAAGGCACTTCTTAAAAAACATGTATACCATTTTCATTTGTTCTAAACTAGGTTTTGTATAAACCAGAGGAGATTTGAAACCAGAAACCTAGAGCTGAGCTCAATGCTTCACTACACTCATTCAGGTCACTCCCATCAGTGCCTCTTCTAAGAAAGAAGGTCACAGAGTACTTACTGGTGAAGTGGAGAGACAGATAATGGGGCCAGGAACAGCATGAACACTATTATGTTACAGTCCTACCATTTTCTGTGGCATGTTAGTAATTGAGGAACTATAGACTTATCCAGCATACAAATTATGCAGAGATGTAATGTCATCAAGTCACCAGATGTCTAAATCCTCAGCTTCACTTCACTGGTGTAAAGGGTGCTAGTGCCCCTGAGAATCCATATGCACAAAGTTTATACATTGGCTTCTGCTGATTTAATTCAGATCAAGGATCTTAGCTCAGTGATTTGCAAATTCCATCTGGAAGGGGACCTGCAAGGTTTTATTTTTTTCCTTCACAAATACAATGATGAAAAAACAACTTACGTTCAACTTGATCAAACACTACTGAGAACAAGAAATCTCTTGGTGTCATGTAATATTCTCCTTCATATTCCAAGGATGCAAAGTGCCTGAAGCGATGCTTCCGAAGGGACAGCCTCTCCTCTCTTTCCACATTGATGACATCATCTTTCTGAAAGAGAAAAAAGACCCTTGCAGAAACATGGTTGCATTTGTAGACCAACTCTGTAAGTACAAAGAATCCTACAGCTGCTCTTGATTAACCTCAGGATTTTGTGGGTAGCCACAACAAGGCACAACTAGGAATCAAAGCTTTTATGGCACAGTCTTAATGAATGACATGCTTCTAGGACATTCAAAGGAGTTTTTGGCTCACTGAGAACATGCCTTAAAAACACAGCTGAGCCAAACTAATGGCTTGCTGTCACCAAAGGTTGCCCTTACTTCCCACTCCCCTGCTCTTGGCTATATTGTTCTGCACATCCTCACTTGCCAACTCTGCTACTTGTTGGAGTCTTGCTGAGCCAAACTCAACAAAAAACCCTAAAGTGACCAAACAGCAAACAGTACCTTGCCAGGTTAGTGACTGGCTCAGTCACTACTCCTGAAAGTAATTATCAAGTTGTGGAACAACTCCTAAGACAGGAGAATATCAATATTCTAGTTTAAGTATGGGCCTGTCTTTCAGAGAAGTTAGAATAATGGGAAAAGGAAAGAAAAAAACAGCAAAAGAATCATAGATCATAACACCAAATCCAAAGATTCAACTAGTCAAGCAATCAAAAAAACTTCCAGCTCACTCTCCCTGAAATAGTGAGGGCCTAATGATCAAAATCACAGAAGCTGACAACACTAATGAGTAGTAACAGTAAGAGGACACAGGCACAGTGAAACAGGAACATTTCTATTTTAAGATTTCAGGGATAGTAAGTGACAACAGGAGAACAACACACTGTATTTGAACATGAATCATGGAACAATTTTACCACCAGCAGCATCACTCAATTTTAGGACTGTGCAAAGATGTGCAAAAGTGAAGGAAAAGCAAGGAAATCCAAGGCTAAGTACCAAGATCTTAACCCAAACATAACTGAAACTCTGCTCTGAAGTGGCAAAGACAGCAGGGGAGCTGGCTGATCCAGTGAACATACAAGCTGTTTTGGGAGGATAGCTTCTAGCTCTCAGATGGGGCTCTGAAGTTCAAATAAAAACCATTAGGTTTAGTGTCAGGTTACGAGGTGGATGAAAGAGAAGGAGGACTGATATTGATACAGGCAGCTCCAAAGAATGGGACCCAGAGTGGTCTGAGAGTAACAACCAAGTCCTTTGAAGTGAAGAGCTCAGGGAACAGGAGGGTGGATCCCAAGCTGTGGAAAATAACCATAGCCTATTGAAGAAAACATGAGAAAACAGTTCAGTGGACAATAAGACATCAGAGAAGAGCATGGAGCATTTTACCTTTGTGTCATTAGGTCTCCTTTTTCTCTACTCACCATGGTCCCTAAATGGATATGGGGACCATATGTTCATATCATTTTGCCCAGAGAGGTGGTG
Organism: Bucco capensis; assembly: GCA_013396975.1. Classification (NCBI taxonomy): domain Eukaryota; kingdom Metazoa; phylum Chordata; class Aves; order Piciformes; family Bucconidae; genus Bucco; species Bucco capensis. Next base: position 47,708 of record VWZO01017863.1, read on the forward strand.
GCAGCCCCAGCCCTGGCAGTGTTGCAGGCCAGGCTGGCTGGGGCTGGGAGCAAGCTGCTCTAGTGCCAGGTGTCCCTGCCCATGGCAGCCACAGGGCTTGGGATAGAGGAGCTGGCAGCTCCCTGCCAATCCTGACAGCTCTGGGATTCTATGATTTGGGAGTCTCAAGACAAGTGGTACAACTGACATACCTCTATCTGTAGCCTGGATAAAGTTATTACCATCGTATCTAACTAGAAGGCTGCAACTTGCCATTTAACTCCACATCTTGCACCTTTGTGTTAGCATTGAGTGCTTGTTGAAATACTTCACTAAACAATAGAAGCACCTTGTTATAGTCAATTTTAGTTTCCCCTTGTCGCCTCTTTGCTTCCCTCAAACAAAGGCAGAGGGGAAGGGGACTAACAACAACAACAAACTCCCCAATACTCAGAATTTAGAATGAAACCAGTCATAATGTGATCTGCAAGGAGAATAAGAGCTACATCTAAACATGCAAAGCCAAGGTTGGCATCACTGGAGGTATGACCATTTCATATCAGTATCACTGCTTGAAGCTTCCTGCAGAGCACAGAGCTTCATCATGGCTCAAGCTGCACTGCTGCTCTTCTATCATTCAGATCTGTACCTTCTGGCAAACACTGTCTAAAAAGAAATCCAATGTCATGAGAACTCCTTTAAAACTCTGAGGGACAAGGGACTCTGTGATTGCTTACTTAAGATTTAACCAGCACTGCAGGGATGAAAGAAACAGTTCATAGCTGTTGTGTATGAAACTTGCAGCATTTCCACTAAAATCATCTCCTCATAAGGTGAGCAATTTCTGCCTGATGACAAACAAAGGAAAATTGCTTCACAGTTGTCCTTTAACTAAAAAAAAAAAAAAAGGGAATGAAATCTTTCTGCACAGACATGAAGTTTAGACAAGGAGAGCTAATCCTATAACATGTCAAGCCAACTGGATTTTCAAGTTTCTTAAGTCTTGCAGTATTTGAAGCTGAACTTGTTACTGATATCAAAGCATTGAATTTCAGCAACCCCCAATTTTAACTGAAATACAGGTACAAGTTCACATGTAAACTCTGAATAGAGCCTTGTATTTGGAAGAGAACATATTCCCATTGGAATTCCAATCATGGGTGACTAACAGATTCATCAAGCACTCTTCTTTTCATGAAATTCCCATGCTCAATTTGCCAAGCAGCCTTGGGAACATGGGTCATTTCTTACCAAAGTCAGCTTCAAATCCTAGCACAATATAGACAAGTTGACAACAGCAGCTGATGTGCTCCTGTCAAAGCTTCTCTCCAGCAAGAAGGGATGCTGGACCCATCCCAGACAATTGGTAAAGGATGGAAATACATGGAAAGAAGAGAGTTAGGCATGTCTGAGAAGAGATTAGAAGCATAACTCTCATTTGCTCTGAGCAGGGATAAATGACTGAATAACTATTCTAATCACTACTCCAAATGCCTAACCAAAGCTTCAATAAAAATTATGTTTTGAAGAACAAGCTGATTCCATCACTCCAAATGAAGATTGATCTTTTTTTGAAGTACCAAGCTAAAGCAATGCATGGAGGAGTAAGCTCTCTCTAAACAATTCAGTACCCTTCCCACTTCAATTAAGTCCTGAATACTTTCCAAGTACTTTTTCCTGAGTCATCCAAGAAGTCCTTCAAACAAAAAAGATTTGACATTCCTGATGTTTCTAAAAACACTGTCAAAGCTCATTTTGCTCATAAAAAATGCACGTACAGGGCAAAAAGCAGAGTTTTCCTCTTGAATTCTAGCCTACAGGTATAGTGTAGGAAACACATTATGTATTTAATGCTGGACTTCAGATATTAAGACATCTGTAATCTAAAACCTCAGCAGCTTCCAACAGTGCAAATTCAAAGCAAGTAGAAGACAAAAATTCAAATTTACTGAGACACGAGTGAGAAGAATCTACTCCTATTGCTTGCACAAGATTCTTCTAAGCAGAATTTCTCTGAGAGTGATGTGGGCTTGATTTTGTCTTTAGCAGTGCCATACAAGAAGAAATCCAACCACAAAGACCTATGCTGCATTAATGTTAAGGCTCAGGCTGAAATTCCATCCTTAACTTGTTCTATTGTGTGTGGGCACAGCCAGGGCTTCAAGTGCTGGATGTTCCCACATCCTCCACAGCATCCCTGCACAACCAAATGGATTAAGAATGAAGTTTCAGTTTTAACTTGGAATTTAGTTGCCTTTGTGGTTTTCTGTCAAGCCTCCAATGTCAATTTGAGAATGTCCCTGCTAAAGCTTGGAGAGTTGATGGTAAATTAGAATTGAATGACATCAAAAGGGCTCTAGAAGGATTCAAGTGTTTTCCTCTGCAGTCAACATGGCAAGGGATCAGTGGCTGAGCAGCCTGGAAGCATTACTAAAGACTCTGCTTTCCTTCTGGGCTTCCTGCACAGAGAAATGCCTAAGAGCAGCAGCAACATCACTTCTTACAATTGCTTTTCAGATTGATATAATGAATCTATTTATCAGTCTCTTAATTTAGGATGCTAATAAAGAATTCACGGTGTTCAACTTTTGGCTTTAGTTTGTTTTGGTATGAAAAATGGCAAGCTGAAGTCAAGCAAAAAAAAGCTTACATTCACTGTATCTTTGAATTAAAATAAAAATGAAGGTTCCATAAATAAAACTGATAATCCTTCCCTGTGATTTCCATACCACTGAGAAGCAAATTCTGCATCCATTCAGAATGCTAGCAGTTGTGTACAAACAAAAATATTTGCAGCTAGTGAGTCAGAAATCACTTTAAATAAGCACAAGCACTTATCTCTCCCTTCAAGTTAAAATTATGTCTTCCACTTCTGTTCATTTTTTACTTTACATTTTCACTCTCCCTTTGCACAGAATCTGGTGGTTTGATCTGCCTGCATTTATGTTTTCCATCTTAATTTTTTCTCTTTATAAAATACTCCACATTTCCTAGTTAATTCTTCCCAACACAATTCTTCTTCCTTCATTTCTTTAGATATAATCTACTTCTTTTGCCTCTTTGTATCCTTTCATTGCCTTTCTTTCCTCTATTTATCTATACACCTTCTTCCACTTTCCCTTGGGAAAACAAACAAATGAAAGGAGTTATTGATCCTTTTTTCAGAGGAGAAAAAAAAGGTTTATGCTCTTTTTTTCTTCCCTGCTCTGGCAGAGTTCAGTTGCTCCACTCCTTTTACCTGCTATAACTAAACCAATGTGGGGGATGTCATGAAAATCCAGTTGGTGCCAGCAGGCTCTCTGGGAGCCTTAAGTTTGGATCCATTAATTCACACTACATCTACAGCTGGATTTAGCAACTCTGTATCAAATTTCTGTCAGACTGAGGAAAACTTTTCCATTCACTTGTGTCATTATTGGACTTTAAGTTCAACTCCATCCGATTTGAAATGATCAAAACAACAGAAAATAGAACTTAACCTCAACCCCCACACACCCTGCACATGTTAACATACTCAGCATGCAATCCTGAATGCACAGAGCTCAAGGTTTGAAAGGTTTGTAGATGCAATAATTGAGAGATTAAAAAGTGTTTGGACAAGAAATCTGACAGAAACATGTGACTCAAGGAAAGCTCAACAGTGTAATATTTAAGAAAGCTTGTATAAAAGTATGTGCAAAGGTACTTTGTGCTTTCACAGTAGACAACATGAGCTGTGGATGATGTAGATTCTCCATCAAATGCACCAGTTACTAAACCCAACAGCAAGTTCCAAGACCTAAGATCAGAAGTGACAATGTTCTCATGAAGTGAATTGAGCTCTACCACTTTTTTCAGCATTATCTTTTTTCACCTTGCAGATCAAACTGGAAGCCTGGAGATAAAGTAAGCCAGGAAAGAAGAGGGAGGAAAAAAAATCCCACTGATTTCTGCTGGGAAAGAAGTTCTAAGTAGTTGAATGACTGTTTAGCAATGTGAAACTAAACAAATAACTATGTTACTAAAAGCTCTAACAGCCTTGTAATCCCTAAATATGAAAGAAAGATTAAACTATCTTCTCAGGAGCTACTTCTGAGACTGCTAAAAGAAGGACAAAGGGAGGATGAGAATGCAATAGCTTTGTGTCTGGCTATTCTTAACACTGCTGAATATAAATACTCCCAAATTAGATGAATTCCCTTCCATGCACTAACAGGTGCCACTCCCCTTCTTTCTTTCTTCCTTTCTTTCAAATAGCTGCTTGGAAAATCTTGCTGTGCTAGTATTAATCAGTGATGGTTGCATTTGAAGCAGCAGCTGAAGAGTTTATTTGCATCAAAACCCCTGACACTTTTGGTTCTTATTTTTCTCTCTATTTCACTGAGTTCAGATTAAACTGGAGCACACAGAGCAGGTTTTCCACTGTTACTAGAACCCATACCAAATGGAAAATTATGCCCAATATAAGAATAATAGAGAAAAGAGGCTCAGTTTATGGGTTTTTTAAATTTTACTATCAATTCTAGACATTTCAGATTTAGCAGCTTGTTTTTCAACATAAAAAGAAATCAGAAGCATATCCAAGAACAAAATATAACAAAGGCAGATAAGATACCCAAGCTCAAAGAAGCAGGAGACTCAGTTCATTTAACAAACCATACATTTACACCTCAGCTTGCAAGTTGTCACACAGCCCTGCTGACACTTTTCCTCTGCTGAGGCTCACACAGAAGGACTAAATATACACAGAGTGGCAGAAGGACCAGAGACACCTCAAAGGAATCCAGCCACAAAACTCCAGGCCTTTGCAAACAGGCCCTCTTGGAAGTTCCCTTTAGGTACTGAATAGGGCATGCAAGTACAGCAGTGCTTGCTATTCTGAAATGGAAATAAGATTAGCTTAAAATAAAGAGCCCAAATAATAAGCAATACTCAAAGAAAATGATTCCCTTCAGAACAAATACATAAGAATTTGTTAACAACATTTTCCAAGTTACAGAAACATACCAATGGCAGAAAGAAATAAGAGAATCTGTCACAATACACTCCTTAGAAAGTCTAGCAGATTTTCAACCCTATTATTACCTATGTTACAACCAAGATGTTTTCTTAGTTCTCAGAGAGCCTGGTACTTAAAAAAGGTGCCAGAAGTGCTGGGGAGTGAACTGAGGAGGTTGCCATAGGAAAGCCTCCCAGCAGCAGCCCTCCCAGAGCATTCAGCAGCAGCAGCTGGCAAGTGTGAAAGTCTTCACTTTGAAATACAGTGAACTAACACTATTAGAGAAAACTTCCAGAGTGGTAAATTAATCAGAGAATAATAACACATAAAGAAAAAAAAAAAAAAGGTTTTCAAAGCTTTCCTTTTTTTTTATTTATTAAAGGTTCAGTCAATGAGATGAAAAATGGCTAACAAGTTGAGCTCTTTAGAAGAGTGCTCAGAGAATTGAGCAGCTCCCAGGAGGCACTGAAACAAACACCCAGATGTCCTGTAAGATTAATACAACAATAACAACAAAGTCACTGCAACCACAAGAAATGTTTATACTGTAATTAAGTTGTAAAATTATATTTATTTCTCCATAAAGCTGCTGACTTCACTTCTCAACAAATGAGTTGTTTTCTGTAGGAGTCACTGATCTTATGACAATGTGAAGTGTAAAACTTGCATGTCTTCAGACACACTCTATTTTTTCCAAGGACCAGACATATTTTTTGGGTAGACTTGCTTATTTTTTTAAACTTTCTACCTATGCAGAATTTTTCTTCTACAGCATTTTCATTTGTCACAGAGATTACACAAGCAAAGCTAAGATACTTCTGCTGTGCCACGTGTTCAGAAAAAACAGCAACTGCACTGAAAGTTTTAGCTCAATTCTGGTCTTCTCATTTACTAATTACACATGTTCATCAAGATTCTTTTCTAAAGCTAAAACATTCACATGAAACTCAAAATCTTTGAGACAAGAATTCAGAAATCTAACTCTGCTTATTAAAATCAACACATTTACTTTGAACCAAGCACAGATTATTTAATCAAAGATTTGTGCAATATTTTAAGTTTTCAATAGACTGCAAAATACTTTAAGACTTAAGAGCTGAACTCACATAAATGCCTAGTCACACCTTGAAAGTGTTTAGGAAACATTTCAATGTCTTTCTGAATTCAGAGATGGTCTCAGAAGAATGGAAGAATGACTGCTGGGTTACACCAGCATCCCTTCTCCTCCCTTTTGGTCTGAGGATCTGGTACTTAAAATCCAATAGCAGTGTGTCTGCATCAACTCAAGCACTGGCCACAAGCAAATGCTTAGGAAGGAATACAAATATCCTCTCATTAGTAATCTATTTTGAGCTCAGAGACATCCTGAGCTGAAAGTGGCCTCCATGTATTTAACAACTCCTCATTATCTCACTTTCTGGCACCTACCCAACATCTCCTTGACTCCATGTGAGCTACTAGTGACTTTAATGACTTTTGGCATGGAGTTTCACACATCTACTGCCTATTGGGAAGAGCTGCACAATGGATAATGGACCCTGGGACATGTCAAGTTCATGTCACATTATATGATAGTTTTGTGACTGAGGCAAACTTCAATATAGTTGATTATTTCTCCCTTCAGGATAGATGTTTAATACACTTAAGTTTTTCAGCCTCACAGCAGAAGTGAAAAAACTCCATTAAGTACAATTTCCATATCACTTCACAAACTATACTAAATAATAAGATGATATCACCACAGTCTTTTTCATTAATGACCTATCTAGGGACATAAAACTTTACTTGTAGGAGAAAATGCTCTTTATTTCACTAACCAGTCCTTTAAGAATTCTCTTTCACAGGCCACCTCTTCAGTTCTTTCTTATCCATTTTAATAAACATTACTTAATAGCTCTGCACACTGCCAAAATCCATTATCTTAAGCTGTAAATTGATAGCTGGGAAAAAAAAAGCAGCTTGAACATGAAGCTGAATAAAAGTAGTATGCTTGCTATGTATTTTGTTTTCTGCAAAAGTGCAGCTGCACATTTCAAATTAAACTCTACATGGTTTTACTCAAAACTGATCTATTTTCTCACACTTCACTGACCTCATTGATCCAACTACAGCAGTTTTAGGATTGCCAAATGGTTTTTAAGGTAACATCTGAAGCTCTTCAGACCTGAGTCTAATGATGTATGCCACTCTCCTCAATCTGAAGTGACATGACCAAAAGTGGGTCAAAATCAATAGGGTTGAAAAACAGGTTTTCTTTTAATTAATAATTAAAGATTAACAGTTTAAAAGATGTCTTTGGGTTAGACTTGTTCCAGAATTCAAACATTAATTGGGAGAGGTGTTAAATCACAGTATCTAAATTGCAGAGATCCTCAGCAGGAAACTGCTTCTTCTCACTAATTCCAGAGTAATTTAAAGACTAAGTTCCTCAGTTAAGTAGCTAAAGGTATATAAATGAAAATGAGTGAAGGAGCATGAATCTCTGACACAGCTGAACCAAAGCTGACCAAACAGCAAATGCTCTAAGCCACATTTCCAAGCCTGTGGCATGCTGTGAAGTGCATCATGATCCTGAGAGGGCATTCCAGAGCCAAGAGACACTCAGCCTGAACTTCTAGTTGCAGGACTTGGAAATACAGAAAAGCAGAGACAGAATGAACATGTTCTTGCTAACACACAGCATCAAGACTTTGGGTGCTCCCCAACAGAAAATCAATCTTACCAGCCCCAGCAACATAATTCACAGACACAAACTGTGTGTGCCCCCCACTTCCAAGCTGTAATAAATCTGAGGACTATGGTCATTCAAGTTGTGAACCTTGAAGAGGGAAGGGAAAAGAAAACAGCTTAATGTGTCTGCCTTCCAATTGAAAAACTCCATCACAGATTTATCACTGTTTGTCATTCCACTGAATTCTCCTCATGAAGCCTACAGAATTTATGTATATTCCATATACCAACAGCCTTTCCAAAAATATTTATTCCAAATCCTTATCACCCAATCCAGGTCTAAGTTGTCCATTTCTATTTCCCTACTTTTAAGATTACTCCTAATTTTTAATCTTGTACAGGGAAGATGAGATGTATCTCTGTTTTACCAGATCATCTTCCCTCATTTTTCACACAGAAAATACTTCTTTTTGCTTCTGCACTCCTTCCCAGACAACATCTTCCATATGTGGCACGGTGACCAATACTATACGCAGTATTCCAGATGGAGTCTAACACTCCTGTAACCATATCACCTCTTATTTTGTATTTCATCCCTCTAATACAACCCAGTAACTTTCTTGCAGCTGTGCACAAGCCTCATGATTTCAATGATTTTTCCACAATAACCTTCAAATCCTTTTCCTAGTCAGTGTGCTGAATGACTGTTCCATTGCAGCACACACTGAGTTTCCTTTGGTTTCTTGCTCCCAGACTAATTATTATACATTTTTCCACAGTGACCTGCACTTGCCAGCTGCTGGCCCAGTCATCTAAATAGTTCTCAATCCTTTTAGATCTGATTGTATTGTTCATAATTCACTGCTCTAAATTTTACTACAATAAAAAGGTGCTGGGGAGGAGAAGTCTCTGTGCACAAATATATGTTACTTATCTGGGGGCCATATGCATGTGATCAGTATATGGTTTTGCAATCTCTTAGGTAGCTTTGCCCACCTCACTTGCATTTTTTCCCCAATAATCCATCTCTGCTGGGACTACTTCAAACTCTCCACACTTCTTAGCAGCTTCATCCAGCTGCCATGAAACAAACCTGCCATGCAAAATCCCTTTTATTTTCCCCAATGCAATCCTGCCACTTCAAATCACAGTTACCTCAAGTTCAATATTCAGTCTTGAATAGTCAGTGATATTCTGTCTGGGATCTGTGACAGATTCATTGCTGCTTCTTAGGAACCCCTGAGGAGGGAACTAGATTCACCAAACATCCACAAGCTCTACCTAGTCAAGGATGCAGCCAACAGCTGCTTTCAGATTCTAGTTGTAAGAAAACTGTCAGAATTACAGCAACACTGTGTACTGCAAAACAATTTTTAGTACTATTTAAAAGACTTTCATTTCCCCTCCTTATCACATTAAAAGAGTCTCTGCTCACCTCACATGAACAGCAATTTAGGTCACTGACCAAGTCAGTGTGTGTATGTGGGGAGGGCAGACAGCTAGCACACATACAGTCTGGTGTTTCCATACCTTTGGCCCTAATCTAAAAGTCCTAAAGTGCCAATTCCTCATGAATTTTTAAATCCTGGAAGCTTGATGCAGATCTTTCCATTACATTAGTGCAATAAATATTTCTATTGCAAACCTTGTGGAGTTATAACTCCAGAGTTGAAACCATGCTGTACCCACCTTCTACCTCAATGGGCAAGTCTACTGAACTCACTCAGTAGCTGAAAGGATCCAGCATTACTTCCAGTGTGAAAGAAGAAAGTTGAAGCACCTGCTATTCTTCAGGCTATCAAGCCAGGGAATGTTTTACCAGCATCTGTTAATGTCCACACTAGCAGCTCAGAGAGAGCTTTAACAGAACATGCAGCTTTCCATCATTTCTTCCATCCAATTCCCATTCCTCTTTCCTAAAACAGTATCACTGTTGTAGTTTTACACTTGAGAGTATCAAAGACATGTTCTAAAGAACTATAAATGATATGTGTGCAATGCCACTCCTGTGGCACTGCAAGAAAATGCTTTTAGAAAGAAAAAAATACTAGTTCAATCTAAAACCTGACATAAACTTGTCCAGATTTGCTGACATATGTGGAATATGAATTAGCTTTGAAGACTGCATGCAGTGGAGCATCAGTATTTGGCAAGATGCTAGTTCTACCTGCCTACAGAAACACTGCAGAAGAGTAATCTCCAACTTAAATGTGCTTTGCTTTTTATTTATAGGTGTTTGAAATAGCAGGCTGTTCTTCAACAGATTGGAAACCAAATTAAGGTTTTGAATCATCGCTCCTAGCTTCTGTCAGAAATCCAGTAAGGCTACAGAATCTGAGCAATCCCACTCCAGTTCCTCTTACTTGTCTGGTATTTCATGAAGCAGATTTCTCCTGAATTCTTTATTAATTCAAAGTAGGTTTTGGTTAGGTGGTATTGGTTTTTTTCTAAACACAGGAGTATGAGCCAACACTTTTATTAGAAACCACTCAGTGTAAGTTATCTCCAAAGAGAAGATGCTCTACTATCCTTTATAATAGAGAATGCCAATGAAGGTAGAAGTCAACTGTTTAACATCTCCTTCACTCCTCCTCAACTTATAAACTGCAAAGACTCTTTCCTCTGGCAGGAGCACTTATATGTTACATTAGTGGCATTGTTTTAATACTTATGGTGTTAAATAGAAGTGCAAGAATTCCCCCAAAGGAAACGGGAGGCGAAACGGAAACAGGGCTAGTAATTTTTGGCCACCACAGCAAATAAGGAGATTAATTTCTCCAACCTGTCTTATTCCAACCTGTTCCCACATTAAAAACTAGCTTTGCTTTTCTTTTCTTTATGGAAGTATAAATTGAGGATGCATCCTTGAAACAAGCATTACTCAATTATGGATAAATTTGACTAAAAACCAAAGGAATTTTAGCAGGAATTAATGCTGCTCTCTACTTTTCTCATCTCTTCTCTAATCTTTCTAATCTCAAAGGTATAAAAAAACCACCAGAAAACCCTGCACTAACTCCTACACCTTTTATCCAGAGAAACACAAAGTTTTGATTTTCTGAAGGGTGTTTTGTTTTTAATATTATTTTTAAAGCCACATAGATGCTATATTTTCTAAAAGTCTAAAATATATGACCAATTATGTGGGCCACTCCAATTATTTTACTTTAAATAGTAGCTCATTCTCCTTTTTGTAATTCAGATGCTGGATCACAAATCTATCTTAATGTCTCCTGACTAAAAAGCTGCCTTCATTTTCATTATCTGACACTATCTGGCTGAACTCAGCATAAAAACAACTCTTTATCATGGCCATCAGCTGCAACTGCAAGCAAGGAGCTAGATGACTAAGTGTTTCATTTTGGCCTGCATTGCTGGAAGTGTGGACATGAGCCATTCCAGCCCTGACAAAGCACACCTCAGCACAACACACAGCTGCTGATTTTCCTTCCAAAAGCTGAAGATGTCAGTGGACTAACACAATTTGCAGCGTGCCTTGCACACAGAATCACCCTGCTAAGGACTTACCACCCCAAGGAGCTGGCTGAGGAAAGGGAGATCTACAGACACCAGGGTGGCAGCACTGCTCACTGTCCCACAGGACTTGGTTGTAGCAGAAAGCACCCAAACTGCAGACACTAGCTTACACCTGCTGTTTCACCCAGTGATTTTGTAACTATGAACAAAGCAGCTGTACAGATTTAAAGCCTCAGCTAGGACTGACTTCAGGGACTTCTCAGGTCCAGCTATTAAGCAAGAGAGCTCTAATGGTGTCTGCAACTGCAGTGCCAACATCCTGCTGTTACACCTGTGTCACTAGGAAAATAGAGACACTTACAGCTTCTTTGCTAAGGAATCAACTGCTTCAAATAGGATGCTGCTGAAAGCATCTCACACAGGAGGACCTCTACTAAGCCTCTAAAAATATACCCAACTTCATCAAAGCATACTTACCACCAAAGTGTGCTTTCACTGGAGAACATCTATTAGGATGTACCAGATAATGATTATTGTGAATAGCATATTTTGTTTGCTTTTTAGCTCATCTTTGAAAATGACACCACATTTTTCAGGCTGTGTATAGTGCAGAAAACATGCCTTCCTCCAATGTCCCAAGAGGCAAAGTTAAGATGGATATGATTATTGTGTTTAAATTCCTTTCTGAATGTTTTAAAAGGGGTGAATAACTGGAGAGGAACTCCTCCTTTATTTAGCATAATATGTTGCAAGGACATTTCTGCCTTGAAAAACCCCACAAGGAATCAAAGGAGCACAGTTATGCAAGATTGGGGGTGGGGAAATCTCCATTCTACCTTCTGAAGCATTTCCAGTAAAAGGAGAGAAAGAAGAAAAAAAATTAATACTGGAGAGAAACAGAAAACTTAGGAACATATAGGGTTGGAAAGGATCTCTAAGGTCCTGAAGTTTAGAGCTTTGCTTATCTTTTTCATGAATTACTAGGTGCATCTGAAGAAGGAGTAAAAATGGACAACACAGTGTGAGTTTACATGTGTTCAAAGCACAATTATCTTGTATGATTAAGCCTAGGGCTCCTGGGGACATGAAGTCATTATACAACTTGCACTCTCTCTAGGTGCTTTGATCAGCAACCACATAGCTATCATCCCTACTTCCATTTTCAGCATTCAGCACTTCATTTAAATGACTAAGAGCCCAACCATTCCTGCAGATTTATGCTTTCAGAAAAATCTAGAAGAAAAATCAAGATAAGCTGAGCATTGCTTATGTTTTCTATGTGGAGACTTCCCTCAGTCATAGGACATACAAATGAATGCTACAGAGTTTCAGCTGAAAGAGATGGTGTCACACCACCTCTGTTGCAACAAATTGCCACTTAAAATGTAACAAACTTGTCACTTTTTGCACCCATTAACAAGCCATGACACTCTAGCTTTTTTATCTGGGGGAATAAACAATACTTTTTCAAACTCTAGTGAAACTAGTACTTGAAAAAAAAAATCTCAGCTAACCCTCCTAAGATATGATGTAAGAAGCAACAGGGAAAGGAAAAGAAAGGTCAGCTATCAGAAGTGGTTTCAAGAGCCATTTTCAGAAAGAGATGTGGGAACCCTTCATGTAGTGGAGTATATATTATAAGACACTGGCAGGTCATTACTTCAACAGTTTCATACAGCAAAAAGGAAACCAAACATTTCTCATACACTGCAACAAAGGGAATGTCACTCTGTGATAGGAAAGGCAAAAGCAGCCTATTTGTGATAGACATGACCCTGAGTATGAGTGCTGAGAATGTGAAAAATCCATTTTGCATAGAGTACTCAGAGTGCACATGCAATGTGTCAGACAGCTACTGCAGCTTTTCCATCCTGGAGAGATTTTGCTACATCATTAGGCATATATCACATTTCTCTAAGAACAGTTTCTTTACTAAACTGCTGTGCAATCAAAGCAGAAAACTACTCAGTTTAGCAAAGAGTTAAGTCTTCAACTACAAAACTGGCAATGCAGCTAAAATGCACGAAGTCTGAAATAAGAAAGCACAGCCTGGAAATAAATTTGAAGCTAATCCTTTCTCTGAGCATTTGTTAGGTAGAAGAGCTGAGATCCTGCCTCAAAAGTTGGTCCACTCTGGAAAGACAAGAAGATCAAAGTCCCTTTTGTCCCAATTACACCTGATGGGTATCAGGATGCTGTACTGTGTGCAAGCAAAACTTCAAAGCAGTCTTAAGGACTCTCACTCTTTTTCTCTCTAATAAATGTAACAAAACTCATCATGTTAGCAGTTTTGATTACCTCTGGGATTCTCTGAGAATACCAATGAAGCAGTTTCATGTTACACATTATCATCTGCACAATCCTTACAATGTAAGTTGATATTTCAGAACAACAACTTGTAAGAAGGGGATGCAAACACCCTAGCAACATAGCATCTCACTAAAAATGAGCCCCAAAAGGACAACAGTTAAAAGATATTTTTTAAGTTCATCTTAGCAAGAGTTGTCTAACAGACCAAAAGCCAACTGTGTGAGCCCACACCCCTGGCTCTCTACAGACAAATTTCAGTACAGGAAAAAGCTATTGAGCTGCCTTTACAATCCAGTGAAATCACTAAGGGGATATTGCAGCTTCCATTATTTTCAGCACCCTACAGCAACATAGTTACTTTCAAAGGAAGTTTACTTAATTATTCAGAGTTACATGGCAAGTTAAAGACCATACAAGATACTTTGGTGCAGAGTATTTAAGACATCAAAGCACACTTTCAAACATACACACTTGAGTTTTGCACAGAGGGAAAGAAGCTGCAAGTCACAGCTCCTCTCCCTTTGCTCAGAAGCATTGTTCTCCAGCACCAGCCCATCAAGTGGTGAACTAACTGAAACCACAGTTTTTAGGATGCTAGAGGTGTGCAAGATTTCTTTCTGTGGCTGAGACAAGGAGAGCTTGTTTTAGTCTACAATGTAAAATAGCCAAAAATGCATGCTAGAAAAGCCTTTTACTCAGACTAACATTTATGCCTGTATCATGTTTTATTTTAAAATCAAATTGTGTCACTGAAGTCCTTTGATCCTTCTTTTATGAAGAGTTAAACTTTAGGGCTGATGCCCTGCATACATTTCAAGCATGTTATGGCTCCTGTGCTGTTTAACTACCCAGGGATTAGATGGGAATTATTACAGGAAGCTTGATCTTTAAAGGCAAACAAACACTCCATCACCTTTGTAGAACTGATTTTTAAGGTTCAAATGGATTTCTTTCTGGAGCCAACTTTCAACATCCTGATCTTAACTTGGATTCAGAGATGTGATCCAGCAAAAACAAGCTTGAGTTAGTTAGTCAAGATTGAGGTAAGGTGAAAACTGCAATGTAGACTCCTGCACCAAAGCAAACATTTATGAAACGTGACTCAAGGGAATGCCAATGTACAAATTGGTATAAGTAAATGTTTTACATTTCAGCTTATAGGCACAGTTATGTTAGAAAAGAAGTCTTTTGTTTTATGACAGCAGATGCAACACACCAGTCAAAGAAAGAGGTATTCTGATTTTACAGCCTGTTGATGGTTCAGTTAATGATACTACCCTGTAAAAATCAGTTGAGGAACATAAATTATTTATAAATATAAATGAATAATTTATATAATAATAATAATTTAAATAATACATATAAATAATAAATGATTTATGTATCTATTTCACCGTTAAGACAATATTAACCTGTCATCTGTAACAGCAAAAAGGAAATAATAATACTAATAAGAATGACAAGTGCTTTTAAATTCACCAGTAACAAGGCTCCTCAAAACCAACTTGTACAGTCCCAAATTATGAGGGATTGGCTTATTGTAAATAGTTTGGTGGGGAAACACTTCTTTATAGTGGAGAAGTGCAAACATTATGGTGAATACTTCAAGATGTGATAAGAGTTGTCCACAAGGACCTATCCTCTAGAGTAAGGCAACACACAAGTGGTTGTAACAATCCCTAAAGGGTACTGTAAGTATCATGATTTCCAAGTCCACACAACACTGTCTTAGCACCTTACTGGATTAGTTGATAATACAATTACTGCTAACAACTGCTTTACAAAATGATTTCAAGCATTTATGACAAAAAGAAAGGTCAGGGAAGACTGTTCCTTACAGAAATATTTGCTTGCCTTTGCTGTTTCTTGGACTGCTGCTGTGCACACAGACAGAAGGCTGTTGCAGATCCATCAATAATAAAGAGGTTGTTTCAAACTAAGCCAGATGAAACACAAGGTGTTTGCTTGCTCCAGCAAAGAAGTTTATTTGTAAAATGCAGGATGCTGAAATTAAGTATAACTTCTACTCTTGCCTCTGAGGGGAGTGTCTGTTTTGGGAGACCAAAAAGTAGACTCTACAGTCACCCTAGTTTTGAAAAGTGAAGTCTCTACCCCAAAAGGGTGTCCAAAACACACCTTTTGCTGCAATAGCTAATATGCAATGGCTCACCACAACCACAGGGTGTCACAAGTTTAATAATGTTTAACAGAATTCAAAATGTTGCAAATGAAGATGACAGGGAGAGTCCAATTACAGCTTCACACAGGCTAGTGCCTTAGTGTCAACAGCAGCTCTGAAATCTGTTACAAATGTTAATGAACACCAGCAGCTCCAGGCACCACTGAAAGGCAGTGAAATTGCAACATTTCAAAAGATGTATCCAGTTGAAGCAGTTACTTCCACGGAAACATCTCTTATTATGTAAGATCTTACATCTCTTGTTCCTAAGTGAGCTTTTGCTCCTAGTGAGTCTGGAAAAGACACACACATATGCACTACTACATACACAGACACATAGAGGTAAAGAGAGAGGGGAGAACATTCAATATATGATATCATTTTATTAGTTAAATATTTGAAAGAATAGTATCATAGAGTCACAGAATTGTCATGGTTGGAAAGGACCTTCCAGCTCCTCTATCCCAACCCCCCTGGCATTAGAGCAGCTTGCTGCCAGCCCCAGCCAGCCTGGCCTGCAACACTGCCAGGGCTGGGGCTGCCACCACCTCTCTGGTCAACCTGGCACAGTGGCTCAGCACCCTCCTGGCCAACAACTTGTGCCTAACATAGATACACACTATTAAGGGAAGAGACAAAAATAATACTAATAGTCTTAAAAAATGAAGACATAGTAAATTAATGGTGGAATTTCCAATACTGTAAACCACTGCTTGAATGAAGGAGGGTAGGGTTTCTTTTTGCTTATGTATCCCATGATTAAACTATTCAATCACTTCTAAATTATAAACCTGTTTCTTCATTAATGCAAAAAAAACTATGGAAATGGTAAGATTTTTTTTTCCTAGCTGTCTTCCATAGGATTTTCTCACAAACAAACAACACCCAGAACACAAGTACTGCATGTTCATGGAACAAGTAAAACACTTGTTACCATGCAGCTAAAAATCCTCTTCTACCCTTCATCACTAGGACTATGAGAAGTAAAACAACTAAAAGCTCCCTGAAGGCTGGGAATATGTACAAAAGCTTTGTGAAACACAGCCCAACTGCACATCTCTCATGTCAGAGATGCTGGATCTCTGTCTATTTTGCTGTAGTTCTCCAAGGGAGGGTTGGAAAATCGTGACAGGAAAATGCTGTAACAAAACCTGTTCCTACCATGGGCACGAGAGAAGAGATTTTCTCTTCCCTACCAATAAATCCTCTCTTCCCCCAAATCATAACCCTCATCAAAAGATTGGACTGACAGCTTCCACAAAGAACAAAGAACAGATGCACAGTAATGAATTTCTAATCTCTTAGGAAGCCCAACACAACTGAAGAAAGCCAAAAATAGAAAGTCAGGTCATCAAGGTATCACCAGAGATGATTATTGTTCACATTTACAAGAATCTTTCCCCAGATTCTGGAAAGAACTGAAGTTAATGGAGCAGAAGTGATGGCCTCCAACTAAAAATAAGTGAGAAAGTGTTTAGTGACTTGCATAGCCAGTACAAAAATCATCATTTGGGGAAACTTATTTTTCTTCCCTCATATTTAGACAACCTAAAGAGAGCTTATTTTCTACAGTGTTTCTAAATTTGTTCCACCTTTGAGGCTCTAATTTTTCTCTCTCATTGAAAAGCTTCTCTAACACAAAGCACCCCTAGGCAGACACAGAAAGGCATATATTTGGCCTTTTATTCTTCCCTTCCCTGAGAACTGCCACTTCTCCATGAAGGTGAGAATGCAATCACACCATTGTAATTTTCTAATTAACATGATGGCATCTAAAGCTTTTAATAATCAAGCTGATACAGGAATGCTCAGAGAAAGGAAATAATTACAACCTCTACCAGCACATGATAAACAGTAACATGATCATAAGATCTTACTTCCAAATCAGCAGAAAAGCTTTGGCATTTCACTGCAAAAGAAAGTATAATAAATTGAAAAGCCTTCTCCCTCCATTAGTTCATCTAAACAAAATATGTGAAACTGTGTCTTAACTGTTCTTCTGAATTCAACATTTATTTCAAACTGGAACAACATCCCTGAAGCAGCACAAATAATGCAGTAATTGTTTACATGATATTTTAATAGAGAAAGCCAAGGTATTATCAGTCTTTAGTGACAGGGAGGATTTCATGCAGTTCCTTTGGAGAACTATTTTTTTGGTGATAAAATAAAGGCATAAATAAGAAATCCCACACAAATAAACCACTGAAGAGATTTCAGCTCCCCACCCCACAGCATTCTTTTGCTCTCCAGTCAAAGACAGAATTTACAGGGAAGACACAGAGCTTCCCTTTGAGTAAAAAGGAAAGAATGCCAATAATTAGCCACCCAGGAGGCATTTGTTTCACAATATTTTCGTTACTCCATGGCTTCCATTGTGATAGGATTTGTGAGGACTTACAAGCAGGCTTGGAATATAGCTTCTGATTCAACAATGCTGGCTTGCCATGAGTAACCCTCATTTGTCTGTCAGAATCAGCAAGGTCGTTACGTTTTCCTAGAGCCTTTCAATGGGATTTTAGCTGTGGTGCACTCCAGAAATTTGAGCTAAAAACAAGAGCAATTATATAATGCTGCTCTCACTGCCATTTCAAAGGACAAAATTTGTTACTGTTTTAAAAATCAGAATAGAATACTTGTGGCCTACTTAACACTGGCAGCTACAAGTAATTCAAGCATAATACAAGTAAAATACTAATCCTGAAAGCTGATTTTAGAAGACCTAAATACCATGCTGCAAAAGTGGCATGAGAACCTACCACAATTCTAGCCAAAGACACTGGAAAATATGAAGTAGAGAAGTACAGGAATAGGTGAGATGACAGAGATGAGGGAGGAGCAGTGCTTTCTTTCTGGAATGATGAAACATATTTCTCACAGGATCATTATCAGTACCTTTTTATTGTCATAGTCTGGAACCAGAAAACACCACATCAAAAGCATGAGAAAAAACCATGGCACAGGCTTCAGATAGATGTTCATGTTCCTAAAACAGGAAAGGATTTTTACTTAAAGAAAATCTAGTCCTTGGTTAAATGTTCTCAACAGGCAAGGCAGAGATGGAGAGATAAGACAATCACCTTGATCTATGCTTAATTCTGTAGAGGCTTAATCCAAGTCAGGCAGAAAAACTGAACTATACATCAACTGTAAAACTCCATACCTAGAGCTTGAAAAGGATCACATGCATCCTTTCTCAAGGAAACTTCTACAGCACTTCCTCTGCTCTTTGATCTGTAATGCAACTGCACACCTAACAGGCTGAGACAGTTGGGATTGTTCAGCCTGGAGAAGAGAAGGCTTCCAGGGGATCTTAGAGCAGTTTTCCAGTACCTAAAGGGAGATTATAGGACAGAAGGGGAGAGACTTTTTAGGAGGTCAGACTGTGATAGGACAAGGGGGAATGGATATAAACTGAAGGAGGGGAAATTTAGATTAGAGATTATGAGGAAGTTCTTTCCCCAGAGAGTGGTTAGGCACTGGCACAGGTTGCCCAGAGAGGTTGTGGCTGCTCCATCCCTGGCAGTGTTCAAGGCCAGGCTGACCTGGCTGGCCATGATGACCTAAGCAGGTTTGATTTACAGAAATCCTCACCTTTGGAGGGAAATGATTTGCTATGATGATTAAAGCCACTGACCTAACCACTCTCTGAAAGTNCAAACCAGAAGATAATGTGAAAAAACACACTGAATTACTCTAACAAAGATTTCAATTTAGTAAGCAGACACTAAATTTTACTCATCAAACCCACAGCTATCTGAAGTGATAAAACTAAGTCACTACTAAGTCACAGTAGTAAGTCAACCATATTTTTGCAACTCTTAGTTTCCTGAAGTGCACATCTTCCATTCTTGGGCTGAAAAAATTAAGCAAAGAGTAACTTAATTCCTTCCTACAGTTTCCATGATGACCTAAGCAGGTTTGATTTACAGAAATCCTCACCTTTGGAGGGAAATGATTTGCTATGATGATTAAAGCCACTGACCTAACCACACTCTGAAAGTACCATTTAGAACAAAAGTCATTATCACTTGGAACAAAAGTGCTCTAAAGAATACAAATCTGTCTTACGTCATTTCCAGATGATAACATCCCCAAACCTTCTCAAATAAAGATGTTCTTACACTTTAAACAAAGGCAAGGCTTTGACATCCATCAAATTAATGACTCAAAAACCCCAGACTATCAGAAAGAGACAAAGAACTCCAGAACTGATAGAGACTCCAGAGACACAACAAGTAGAAAGAAATAGTCTCCTAGCTATAAATCTCATGGAATTACAGTTAAATATTTGAAAAGGGACAGTGTCTCCATTATTCTAGTTTTAATCTTCTTCTTATAGATATATAAAAAAATCTTTGTGACCACACAAAACAAGCCAAAAAGTTCTAGGTTTTTTTTAATACTGGAATTAGAAAGAAACCTCACAAACTCATTCACCTCAAACAGAAAACTTAAAAAAAAAGGAATTCTCTGTTGTTATGAGTATATAATGAATATAATAATATGAATATAATATAATGAATATAATATATATAGTGTAATATACAATATAATATCTAATAGAATGAATACAATATAATATATATAGTATATAATGAATTAAAAAAGGAATTCTGTTGTTATGAGTATATAATATAATTAATATAATAATAGAATGAATATACTATATATAGTGTAATATACAATATAATATCTAATATAATGAATATAATATATACTATATAATGAATTAAAAAAGGAATTATCTGTTGTTATGAGTATATAATATAATTAATATAATAACATAATGAATATAATAATACATATAGTGTAATATACAATATAATACCTAATAGAATGAATATATAATAATATATATAGTATCTAATGAATGATATGATATAACGAATTCAGGCAATTGACAGGAAACCCCAATTCTCTACATTAAGACTACTTGGAAGTGCCAAAGCAATGATTAGTCATTCGTGCCATGTCCTGCAGACTTGCTGGCTTGCACATGAAGAGCTGCAGAGCAGTGCTGTGTGGCTAGGAAGCCATGCTCTGTAACACATTGTCTGGACACAAAGGTGGCAGCTGGCATGCCAGGAAGGGTCATGGCCTTGCTCAGGCTCACAGGAGCTCCATGTCCTGCCTGCCTCAAATCCTCTCCCCTGCTGCCTGCTGTGAGAGAGGCTTCAGGTGAAAATTCTCTCTGGTTAGGGAGAGTCCAGAGAGAAACAATTCTGACACAGCTGGAAAGTTAAGAGTCATGAAAGAAGTTGATTTATAGAAGTATTCAATTTACTGGGGGGAAAGGAGAAGCAGAAGAGGGCAGTAAATAATGATCAGAGATGCAGAGGGAAAGACAGATCCTAAGCTAGGGGACACTTTAGACTGTGGGCTTAAGAAAACCCAGAACTGATTGAGTTAGCTAAACACAAGTTGTCATGTGGTTAGGAGCAAAGTGTCAGTAGTTCCAAAACTGTGCTAATTTTCCACAATTGCCAGCACTTCAAGAATAGCAACAACTGTCAACAGATATTTGGGCCCAAGGATCACAATTAAATAAGTCTGTCTGGGAAAGCTTAACTCACAATGTTAGGAGGAGAAAAGACAATGAGTTGAGCTATTTAAGGCATGGCTCTGCCACTTGACTTAGGAGAGAAGTCCAAGTCACATCTTTTCATCCCACTGCACTTAGAAAATGCAGCTTAAAACCAGATAAAATTAAAAGGTAAATCTCAGTGGGAGGAAAGCAAAAAGCCTTTAAGCAACTGAAGAGGAAGAAGCACACCTACAGAACTCTCCTGGAAATCAGTATTTATTACCTTCTGAGATTGCATAAGAAATATTCCTCCATGTGTCACTAACAATATCACACAGATCAGAAAGGAGAAACCAAATAATGATCAGAACACATTTTCAAGGCTGTAAGGTAGAAAAATGTGCACACAAACAGCATACAAGCCTTTCTATATTTTTCTTAAAACTTCTAAGGCTGCAGAAATCCTGTGGTGATGTTGCAAACTTGTTTAAAACCTATCTAGAGGCATCTGCTTTAGTAACCACAAAATCTCTGGCCTATTATTGCATTTCTATTGAAAGTTCTGCTTTCCTGATACCCCACAGGGGTTTAGAATTCTACTGAATCCCACCCAACCTTGACAGAAGAGCTGAAGTTACTTCAGTAGCATCCTAGTCATATACCCTGACTTTTCACTTCAATCTTCCTCAGATCTTTTAAAGTACTGGCAGCATGGGTAGAAGCTGAAATAATGCTGTTTGCAGATTTGCTTTTTCAACTTTTATTTACATAATATCCCACAAAGGCTTCCAGAAATTTTAGCCAACCTTTGAAATGTGACCTCTGAAATGAAATACTTACATAACTGGTTTTATAATAAGATTATTCTTTTAACAGCAGAAGAAGCTACAGACTTGCCAAATCCCTGCCCCCAATACAGTCAGAGCAGTTCTTGGGCAGGTTATGACTTCAGAAGGAGTGGTATGTAACAGTGCCTAGAGTGCCACTGGGGTGGGAGGAAGGAATCCCTCACCCAGGAATGAACAGAGATCTCCAAAAGGGAAACTGCAGTCCCCCCCAGCCCAAACAGAAAGGAAATGTCTCAATCATCAGAGAGGTCTCCTCTCCACCAGGGAGTTTGTCCTTCAAACTCAAAAAGTGTTTTGCTTTTCATGCAAAAGGCTTCATGAACTGGAAAGACAAATGGAATGAAAGGAATAGATCTATGGACTGTCATACAGACACACATCCTCTCAGGGATGTAGCAGAAGACAAAAGGATATCCTCAGGAATCACCTCTTGCCACCAGTGAACACTGACATCAACCATGCTGCAGCACTCACAAAAATCACTGCAGAACTGCTGAACATGGCAAATTCAAATTTCCAATGAAAAAGCAGACATTGAAAACAAAGCAAAAATATATTTAGGTCAAGATAAAAAGGAACCATACTCATGTTTCATTTTGTTTCAAGTGTTTTAATGTAGAAGAGAAATCCAAGTTTTGGCAAGTGGCTTGGCACTGCTGGAGCAGTCAATTTTGCATTGCATATCATGGATTTTCAACCTTAAACATGGAACAGCTAACCAAGAAGATGCTCTGTGAGGCTATTTCACATCACCCCAAATGAGAGCTGGGAACTTCACATCAGAGAGAATAAAACAACCTATCAGTACCAAACCTGGTCATAGTTTCATAAAGACATAGAGAAATTATGTCTAAAAATAGAGGAATTATTCCTAAACAGGAAAGTTTAAAACCTGATATATAGCCATTAAGAAAATCTGCAATTTTCCCTGAATTAATAGACTTTTCTGTTTCTTTGCAGCACAGAAATCAGAAGACTTCTTCTAAATTTTCACAGGGAATGGCAGAAAGAGTTGGTTGTCAAATAGGTTTCAGCACTGAAAATTTGATGTCTCCTGCAGAGATACCACAAAACAAAGACAGGAATCAATTAAATTGAATTATTTAATTAACAGCAATTTGTTCTACAACAGTTTAAAATATGGATGAGCCTGCCAATTATGCAGCTGCTAAACAGAACAACTCATTAAATAATGTAATTGGATTATTCATTTTCTAGCTTTGTTGTAATTTACTTGTATGACATGCAAGTCTGATTTATACTCAAGGTAGGAACTCACTTTGTGATGTTTCTAAAACTCTTGCTTTGTTTCTAGCTGGAAGTGTTTTATAAACACTCAGCTTATGATTATCTTCAAGTACTAGGAAGGGCAAGTAGACTGCAATCCTCACACAAGAAAGGATCAATATGCATGCTGCTTTCACATACCTCTTGGAAAAAAACCAACCTAGGGAGGTTTGAAGTGGGATGTGCCCATACTGCAATTCTATTATACAGGGACAAGAAAACATAAGACAACCTCTCATTCATGCAGGACAAATAGCTGTGCCAAAAGCACAAATTACACCTAATTACAGGGTATAAGTCTGTCATCTTTCTTTTTATAACCTAGCCGTTTACACACTTTGATTTCTGACTTCCATTTGGGTTTATTAACATCAAAGCTTTGTCATCACTTATCTGTTTCTGCAGACTTTTTAACCTGAGGCAATAAATAAAAACTTCTTTGCATTTCAGCTTTTGGGATGTAAGGAAGGTTTAGTCTACATTGTTCTTATGATGTTTCATGCTTATTAAACTTTCCTATGTTGTTGGAAAGGTTATTGCCCTTGGCATACCAGTCTTAAATGTACTATAATTAAACCTACTCTCATTGCATAAAAATGCATTAGCACTATCCTATGATCAATTTTATTCTTACTGTTAAGGCTATTTTTCATGTAATTACACTGTCTTGCATGAAATTAAAATGGACAATTTAGCCTAATGCATTGTTTAGCTTTTTGTCAAACATAGAACACCAATGAATTTTTAATTAAGCTACAAAGGGCTGATTCTTTATATACAGATTACAGCAAAACACCCCACACAGATGACCATCCTTGAAGAAACAGAGAAAGCCAAGTTAGTGTTCAAAGGCTAAAATAATCTTGACAGTCATGTTGAAGAGATCCCTCTCAAATTCACATCAGAGAAAGAAAAGGGACAGACTACTGCCTGAAAGCTAAGATTATACAAACACAAACATGTTGTCTAAAACTGAAGGTATCAACTGCTAGAACCCAAATTCCTACCACAGCATTAAAAGGCTATTTTAAAATACAATGTCTCCATGTACCACTAGCATCTCTTTCTTTCCCTGAGCCAGTAGTTCTAGTTTCTTAACTCTGTGCTCTGGCCTATGGCTAGTGCTGGTCTCTCTTTTGAAGCTGACACAGAGTCCTTTTATTAAGATCACAGACATCCACTCTTTAAACAGATGTTTCAGCTAAAGGAGGCTATTTTCCTGCCCTCTTTTCCACTAGTGATTACTGTTTTATCACTAATATAGTCAATTTTGCCTGAAGCAGGATGCAGAATGCTCACACACTTTGGCTGTGGGGAAAGCCACAACAAACTTAGTTCAGAAGAGAAAGTCTGCCCATGAAGTGAATCTTACCTACCTACTGCTTCTCTATTTTCCTTGCTTTCTGCCTTTTGTATCCTCCTCTCCTCTCTTCCTTTCCAGCTATATTCTTATTTGTTTTACTTCTTCCTCCAGGGTACAAAGAAATGTCAATGTTATTTAAACTTGCAACTTCTTCCTTACTCTTTAAGTTTATATCGGACCTTCTGTGCCAGAATCCAGAAGCAATTTGCCTCAGGCACTGAGTGACACATGCACAGCAGAATCATCTTTCTCCAACTGCTTTCCAATAAATAAAGAGCCTTAAATCTTCATTATTACCACCAAAGCCTTCTTGATTTTGTGGCATCTTTACCTTCCTACTCTAAGATGGAGGAGGAAGACAAAAAGTCACCAGAACATCTGCCCATCATCCACAATTTGCACTAGAATGGCTTCATCACTTCAGCAGAAATTTGGCAGCATCATCTGCCACTGTAAAAGAGAATTCCACCCCCATCCCTGCCCCAGTACAATTCCTTTGTCCCCATCTTGTGTCCACATATACTATTCTCATACATAAACACTATAGTCTTCTTATAAGTTTTAGATCCATTCACTTCTTGGTATCTGGAAAGTCTCCTGGCTAGGATCTGACATTTTGATTTAGGGCTTCTTAGGGATATTTTGCTGAATATTATAAATTTCAGATTGCCAGTGGGAATTAACCAAGAAAAATCCTGACTGTGAGTATGGATATCATGTTACCTTCATACATGAGCTCATGAAACCACAAACACTTGAGTTTCATTGTGGAACTCATTACAAAGAAAAAAAAGCAAGCAGCAGCTAAGGTTCAAAGATGAGCTACAGGAATAATTCAATCTTGTAAAACACATCCAGTGCTCAATCTATTCCTCCTATCTAAAATGATCAGAGAGTAATTTATTCTGGTGGTGTTCTTACCTAGAAAAAGTACTTAAAGTACTAAAGCTTCTTTGTTTTGACATGTATGATCTACAGGTGTAACAGCAAGATGATGCAGGTTTCAGACTGGGGGAAGGAGTATAAAACCCAAGAGTAAATAGGTGACCTAAGGATAACTGTAAGAACAATGAAAGTTGCTTCCTCAGACTCTACATCAAGTAAAACATGACAAGGTGTTTAAGATGGATACATATACATTTTGCTCTGCTCTTTCATGCAGAGGTTATTTAAGCACTGGAAAAGGCCAGCACTGGAATTGGTTAACATGCTAAAACTCCTATTAATCTAGAAGGCTAATGCACACTAGCTGCCCAGGAGCCTGAAACATCAACTTTGTGAGCTGCTCACTGTACATAACATTGCTGTTAGATGCACACACAGCTGAACACACACAGCTGGAACCACACCAGGCAGCTGCCTTAAGCCCTCAACTACCTTCCCTAGGAGTATGCCTCTCCCCCTCTCACAAACAGTGCCTGAGGGATTGGGGTTTTTGTGATAAAAATCCCTCTTACCTTCTTTTTGAGGACTTAAATACAGCCAGCTACTCTGTGTGCTTACATATGCACACAAACACAAGCTCACTCACACAAAGTGCTCTATACAACAGCTGTACACAGCATTTTGTTAACTGGAAAGTAATGGCACTGTTCTAAACAAGCAGCTTATGAAGTACATAGTGTTAAATACTTTTGTTTGTGTCTTCTTTCTTGATAGGATGGATATCCAGGTGCCTTCTAACTACCCCTTGAAACAGAGCAGTCAATTTCATAGAAATAGAAGTTGTAGAATAAAGCACAGAGAGAGATTATATTGATATTGTTTCTTAATAACTGACACTTGGCATAACATCATTTGAACTTAAACAGACTCTAAATACATTGTTTTGGCACACATAGGCAAGCACATCACCTGATTTTTTTCACTCATTTGTTCAAGGGAAGCAGCAATTCTTACTCCCAGACAAGTTGTGTTTGAGAAGAATTCGAGCTTACAACAGCAAGCACCAAGCAGCATCAAACTCAACTCCACAGAAACCACTAAGCTGGTGATCTCCCTGTGTACTTTATCTCTATTGTCTTTTCCACTTCACTGTAGGACCAAGCAACTTATGTATTTTAATTGCTACAAAACTGATATAAACTTACATCACAAACTATAGACTTACATATCATTTTCTCCAAAGATAAATACACTAAAAATGGCAAAAGTGCAAGAAAATTTCTTTGAGCCACTACTTCTGAGCCATCTGTTCACAACAGAGGAGAGGCTGGAAAACAACCACAGCAACAATGACAGACCAAATGTACTTAAGGACCATAAAATATTAAATGAAGACACTAAACTGTATTTTCTTTGACTTCTAACAATGGGAGTGCACCTATTAATGTTATTCACTCTAATTTGATGAAACCATTGTCACTGTTGAGAGGGAACTGCTGGAGCACAGAATTAACGACAGCAATTCCAATTCCAAAAGCTATAAAGAAAAGCAGTAAATCGGACCAAACAATACTAGAAAGAGAAGACAAGTGGAAAAAAATAGAAGTCAATGAGGAACAGAATATGCCCAAATACAAAAACAGATCTCCAGAAATGTTAGGACAAATCCTGAGGGAAATACAAGCAAGAAATTAATTAATAAGACATCCTAAGTAATGCAAGTAATAGGACTAAGTGTACAGTAAGAATCAACTAGTTGAGAAATACATGAACACTGATACATATTAATTCATTAAAGTTTTAAATGATAAATAAAACCACAACTGCAACAAAACATTGTATGTTACAAGAAGGATACTAGAAAAAGAGAAAAATGTAGGTAGTGGGCAGCATTCATGGTGAAAGAATGAGACTAAAGATGTCTGAAATGCCACAGGTCATAACCCTTCCCAGCCATGCAAGTTCAGCCAGGTTCTTCAACTCAGGTCATTTTGGCAAAAAAATAAGTTCTACAGCAGTCTGCAATTTTCTAATGCAGCTGACAAGCTAGGGCTAACTGTACAGCAAGCAAAAGCAAAGTTGCTAACAGCTGAAATCTTATATAAATAAAGCTCAATGTAAACTAACCAAGGAGGATGGAAGCAAATCATGCATCAAACCAGGCAGAGATAAAGAGCAAAGAAAAGGAGATGCTAAGTGACCTTAAAAAAACAAAGAGAAGGTTCACTAGTAGTCACCAATAATACAAATTGCAAACCAGACTCAGCTGATATGCTCAGAGGAAAGGTAAAGTTTAAGTCCATGAAGCAGAATGCTAGATAAAGTGAACCAAATTATCAGTGTCCCCTCAATAGAGGCATCTAGCATTTAATCAATTCTAATGAAAATAGCATAATTAGGCAGCCAAACAACTAATCTGAGAAACTAAGTGTATTTGCACACTGCTGCTCAAAGTGCAAGCCTTTCCCATTTTCTAATGCTTAAATATTACTACAGCTGAAAAATAGTTGTTGCAGCTGGGATGTTGAGATGTTTATTGCTACACAGCAGGGCACTAGTCTCTGGCAAAGGGAGCCTGCTAGTAAATAGCTGTCAACAAGACTATGCATGACTGAAGTCAAGTTACAAATAGCAAAGGAACAGGTTTTTGAACTTAACGCCAGCCAAATCTCATGTATCTAATCCATGAAAGAATGACAGACCTCAAGACTGCTATTATTTTATTATTCATACCATTTACTATCTGGTCTGCTCCAGAGCTTTGTTTGAAATTCCTAATCAATCATACTACCATCAATACTTCACCAAGAAGAAGTCTCTGCATATAAACAAGAGGCAAAGTTTTTATTATTAAATTACAGATTTTATCACCTCTGCAAAAATTACAAATACCTAGAAATGTTACTAGCAAAATTAAAACATCGTTAGGGATGGGAAAGAGGTATCCCCAAATAAACCCTGACAGGCCTGACATACCCAGCAAGGACTGTAATTGCCTTATAAGCAAAAGCATCTCACTCAGGTAGCACAAAGCTTGCTTCACTGGGGAAACACCAGTGAGCATGACAGCTCCTGCAACACAATGATGGCTGAATCATAGTTTTGTTTCCTCTTTGATTAGAGGCAAGAATAGAAAGGAAAGCAATTAGCTGGACTGAGCAATTTACTGATAATTACAAGTACCAATTCTTAAGGTCTCTACTTGGGCTTTAGATAAAACAGTTAGTTTGATTACAATCTGTATGTATAATGGCATCTGGAAGCATTATTTAAATAAAGTTTAGCCCAGCTCTTTCACTGTAGTGTTGCTGCTTGGCATCTCTAACCCTACAGGTCACATATCAATTAAGCAACCACTTATTAAATCCATTTTCCTTGAAGTAATCATCAATCAAGTTTTTCTAAGCTATTATTTTTTCCACTTCAAAAGATTTAACACCAGAGATCACAAGCTTTGGGATGTCACTCCCACATCAGTTAGCAATGTCCATTTCTTACAATGATTTGGAAGAGCAGAAAGCAACTTCCTAAGCCCAATTACAAATTGGGAGGAATACCAAACTACACAAGTGAGGTACAATGCCCTTCTGCTTCTAGTTTTGTTCAGGTATGAACATTATCAACTCAATTCAATCTGAACACCAACAGAGCATGGGAACCATGCAAGCATTTGATGTCCCAGTTCAAGGGCTTTTTGCCACCCTTGGAAGCAACTGGGTTTGGCCCAAAACTCAACTCCATGCCCTTCTCCTTCTCCCTACTAATACACACAAGAAGATGAAATATTTATTGCTTATAAAGCCAAACAAATCCAATCGCAAACTAAAATGAATTTCAGAGGTTTTCAAATAAGTCATATGAGATTCTTTGAACCTCCAATGTATCTGCTTAGAGAAAAGAATAAATTATTAATACCTGCTTGATTTCAATGAAGTGTCAAGTTAAATGGAGCCTACAAAGAAATTACAGCAATATTTTTCCATATCCTGTTCATGAAATAAAACAAATTTAGCATTTTAATTAGCCAAAAAACCTTTAAAGAAAGCTTTAGAAGTTGATACTAGGCAATGCAAATTACAGTCCTTCCAATTTTATTCATTATTCATTCTAAACCTGTGAATTAGCCCCATAGCTAATGTTATGTCTAAATATTAATTCCTTAAAAGAAAATGACTTCAAGCTATTCATTAAAGCTTCTACTGAGGGAAGCACAAGCTAGCTTCAATACAGTAACTAAAAACCCCTAACACATTACAGAAGGCAACTAAACAGAACGTAATTACTTTCAGTGTCAACACAAAGGAACTCTTAAAAAATAACATTCCTTTCCAATTAATAATTTGTGCACATTTTCATTATTTATATTTAACAATTTGCACCTATTTACTAAGATACACAAGTGCTCATTATTCATTCCTCATAAAAGAAGTTGGAGTTTAGGATTCTATTTTCTGACCTGTAAACCACACAATGCTACATTTTGCTTGGTACAGCAATACCTGTTAATTGCTTTGATTACTTGTGAATGGACAACTTGAAGCACATAGTTTGGCTCTTTAAAATGATACTAAGCTATACTCCTTTCTGTTGAAAGGATTTCATTGTCTCTAATTCACTTTTCAGAGTTTTGGGGTTTTTTTGTTTCAGAATAGGATACTGATCATCCTTCTTCGCCAAATAAATGTTTGTTTTAAATCAAGATGCACAAGCAGAGACTAGAAGTTCACAGTAGGAAGAAGGTGGCTGAGGATGCTCCTTAGAGGTAAGAAGGAGACAACACAAAAAGCAAACTGGAAGAAAGAATTAGGAAATTCTTACCTAGAAAAAGAGAACTGTAGGTCAGAAATTGCAGTGGGCCATTTTCCCACTCTACAGTACGCAAAAGCACCAACATCAGATTCAGATATTGATTTTCTTACCTTGATTTTCATAGGACTATCGAATGAATAGATACCAGAGTTGAGAAAGAGATCACAAGCCATTTCTCAGCATTATCTTGTTTTTTTCTCTCAATATAAACACCACTTCTTTTGGTTTAGCTTCATGTTAATTTGCCTTTAGATACCCAACACTCAAAATGCTTGGCAAAGCTCAGCAAAAGTTACTAGAAAACTATAGTTAGAGATCTGGCACAGAGCAGTTCAACTACAATAATAAAACATGTCTACTATCAGAACCAAGGGAACTTGTCAAAAAGAAAGCATGACTGTCCTGTTTGTACAATGGAACTAGCATGAGGCATATTTTATACCATTTCACACTACTGTTAGAATCCTAGAATGGTCAGGGTTGAAGGGAGCTGCCAGCTCCTCTATCCCAAGCCCTGTGCCTGCCATGGGCAGGGACACCTGGCACTAGAGCAGCTTGCTCCCAACCCCAACCAGCCTGGTCTTAAACTTCCAGGGATGGTGCTACTTGCTGAATTACATCTAGTCTTAAACCCTCTTCACAAGTGCTTATGGCATCCTCTATTTAAAAGAGATGAGCTTAATGTTAGTTCTTTCTAAACAGGTGAAACATACAGAGGGTTGGACAAGGGCTCTAAACAAGAAACAAGGTGTTCATCAAATTATTCACTTTTTAATCACAGCAACTCACTCTTCCCTGTGCTGCACCCTGAGCTTTGCATACACACAAACATTTCTGTGTGACTAGAGTGAGCTTCTGTGCTCCAGAAAGCATTACATGAGGTTTGCATGTGTCCGTCCTAAAGCCTACATCAAGGCTGAGCTCCTGCCCTGAACACAGAGCAGGCTCAATGCAGAAGTGGGCTGAGTTAGATTTAAAAGAAGTCTCTCCAGTGACAGGGTAAGGAGCTATAAGCATCACCAGGATATAAGCTGGCAGCAGCTGTGAACAGCTATTTAGGTCCTGCACGTAAATAGCTTTGTTCCAGAAACATGGAGAAGGTTAAATGACAGCATCAAACTAAAGAGTTTTTTGGACCTCAGCTTCTTTCTGAGCAAGGCAGTGGGAGTGAAGGAGGACAGATGTCAGTGCACTACCTTCCCAATGCTAGAGAAGGAAAATGTCATCCCTTCCTGTGTGCTTTCCACTGCCCAATGCTTCTAGTTCTTTGCATCCACAACTAGAAACAGAACCACAGAATGTGAATCTGTGATTCTATGTGCTTTCCACTGTCCAGTGTTTCTAGTTCTTTGCATCCACAACTATAAAGAGTATTATGTAGCACTCAAAGTAGGAAGATTTTCTAAGAAGGCAGGAGAAATGAAAGGCAAACTAAACAGTTTAATTTAACAAGCTTAGCTTGTAATAATACATCTTTGAAGAAGGATTAATTGCTATCACAGTGTCACAAAAACAAGCTCTTTTAAAAATAGCTTTTGGCCGTGAGGCTATTAGAAAGTGAATGCAAAGACTCCTGTTAGAAATGCAGAGCATTTTATGTGTTCAAGGCACAGCATCTCAAGAAATTGCAGGTCACAGTTACCTTGGGCATATGAATATCTTTAAGATTAATCTCAGCCCAGTCTGGCATTAAATATTTATCTGGAACTTCTTGTTACAAACCAGTTTTTCAACAATAAAAAGTAATCACAGCTGTTAGCATGAAAAGTTGATATTAAAAGCTACAATATTACAAACATTTATATTTTGATAAATGCTTTCATAACATTTCTTTTTACATTTGGGTTGCACACAATGGAACACACAAAAGTACAATCTACACATTCAGGCTCACTCTGGTTGTTCTGTAAAACAAGTGGCCAAATAATCCTGGTAGTTAGAGACAACCTTGGAAGAATTAATTTCACAAAATGGTGTATGCTTGTCATCAGGAAATCTGAGGTAATTATTCCTCTGAGCATAGGAAGGAGCAGGAGGTCAATCCTGCAAATATTTTTGGCTGTCTTTAAAGTTTTTACTCTAGGAGACATAATAGAGAGTTGTATGCCTAATTCACCTTGCTTTTACATCACCAAGAAAATGGGAAAAGGTGGAAAATTAGCTGGTGGTGAAAATGGGAATGATGCTTCTCAAAGGTTGGAGGATATAAACTTCCATCTTGGACAACTTTAGGGAATGAGTTTTGCTGCAGCACTTGATTACTTGCTGAAATACACAGGTGCCTTCCACTGATGAAAAATTCTGTTTTCTTACTGTTCTTCCTCTTTGTGTTCACAAAAATGGATCACTGAGTTTTTTCCCTCCAGTATTGCTATAAGGTAAAAATCTGCTGTAGTACCAGAGTAAGTTGTTAACATGACAGAGGTTAAAAGGAAATCTCATCACCGTATAAATTTGCCTGCTAACACTAACAGCACTTAAAA
The DNA here is from genome assembly GCA_013396975.1 of Bucco capensis. Classification (NCBI taxonomy): domain Eukaryota; kingdom Metazoa; phylum Chordata; class Aves; order Piciformes; family Bucconidae; genus Bucco; species Bucco capensis. The sequence goes on from VWZO01017863.1 coordinate 80,503, forward strand.
AATATAGATTAAAAAGCCATCTTCTTAGGACTATTTGCTTACAACCAGAAATTCAAAGCAGAAACAAGCTTCCCTATTCAAAGTAACAGCAAGTTAGTGCCTGCACAGTCAATTCCAATGGAGCTACCCATGTCTAGGTATTTACAAGCCAAACACTGCCCTGAATTACCACGGCACTAGTACTGAAACTACCTAAGCTGCACGACTGGCCCCTGGCAGAGTGGACCTCAGGGAAGATGAATTATACAGAGGGCTCAGCAGGCTCGGGAAAGGATTGCACTTAATGCCCCAGAATGTGCCTGAGCAGGATGCCTGCGGCTGGCACTGCTGGCTACAATCCAAGCAGATCCATTCCCTTCCATTTATACCTCAGCTTCCCCCATGCCTTGCTCTGATCCCACAGATAGGCCTTTCCTTCTCCCCTTTATTTTTAACTGTTCTATCTTTAACACAAATGACAATCATAGAAACATAGAACAGTTTCAGCTGGAAGAGACCTTGAAGATCATGGAGTCCAGCCTTTGTCCCAGCCCTAGCAACCTGCTAAATGATCATAGAACCATAGAACACTTCCAGCTGGAAGAACATTTAATGTACCAACACATGAAAATGCTTTATAAAGCAATACATTACCTTGGTTAATACTAGCAAATCTTAAGTTTCTTACAGTTTTCATTCACAACATTTATCAAAACGTTTTTTTCTTTCAAAATACAGAAAGTTATTGGCAACAAAAAGTCACCTAGATTTTCTTGTATAAAGAGATGCTGTCTGGATGTCAGGAAGGACATCACTGAAGGAAAAATAACAAGGTTCAAAAGGTTATGCAAACTCTTAGCACATTTTGGATATTGCCAAATATTTCTTTACTGATTGGAATGGAACATCCACAGGCCAAAGCCTGAGGTGCTGACAAGCAGAAGTGTGAAGAGAAAAGCCCGAGAAAGAGTCCAAGTATTGCCATCTGTCCAAACTCCAGATGTGGCAGCTACTTTTGGGGTTTCTCTAGGACGTTCAGGAATTCCCCTCGAGTCATTTCTCTGGATTCATCCAGTCCCAGCTGATAAGCCAGGCTCTGCAGGCCACGAACTTTTTCCATCAGGTTAGCAGTAGTAAGACTCCCCAGGCAATACCATTAAACCCAGTTTAAGACTTGCTATACTATATCCACCAGGCAAATTAAACTAATGATGCAGTTTACACAGATGCTTACATGAGTTACACCAAACCAGCTTTGCACACCAAGCTATCTGCCCATGAACCTTTAAATGCTCCAGAAACATAGAAACAAGTAGTTTGTCTCTAAGCCTCAGAAAAGACTTAGTTCTTCAGGAAGTTCTTGGTAAACTGAGAGGACAGAGAAAAAAGCTGGTGCTATATTTCCTTTCAGAATTGATCTGTGTTTTCCCATACAGATGCTCTCCTTAGGGCCATGGTTTAGTGGTGTGTTAGTGAGAGTTATGGTTGGACTTGGGAATCTTGGAGGTCTCTTCCAACCTTAATGATTCTGTGATTCTTTCATTTTACTTGTTGTATCCACTTATATCCAAATGTAGTTGAGAACTAGCACACCTTTGAAATTCTGTGCCTCTCTCACTCTAGCCCTAAAAAAATTATCACATATAAACAAATACCATAAATATCTAAATATTTTTACTAAAAATATTTCCTGGAGAGGAAACTCTCCAGATAGCTTTTTATTTTTATAAATAGGACTTAGATATATTTAATATAAGAATGGGTTTAAGTCCTGAAGTACCTGGACTGGTAGGTAAAGAAGATCAGTTTCAGAGCATCTGAGAAAAGCATCTTGATCACATTGCTGTCACTGCAAGAAGCAATAGAGGCAAGGGACCTCTTCATCAGAAATTATCAAGTGAGGTACCCATGACAAACACTCAGGAAATAGATGGCATAGTAACAGATGAAAGTGCATTATTCTTATAGAGGTCTGGCATAAAGAATCTTCTATTTCTTGCTATACAAAGCTTGCTCAATTAACACATGCAACATTTCTGGGGCACCTAAATCCTTAGATTTTTCATTTTTGAGGCTGGAAAGAAGAGCATAAACCTTAAAATTAAAGGATAACAATGCAACACCATTTGGCAATATGACATTGTCAGTTTTCCAAATTTAACAGCAGCTGGAGCAAAAATATGTGAGCAATTTCCTACAAAATGTTTTTCTGGGAGACTGAGTAGGAACATTCCATAAAACAGGCATATTCAGAATAAAAGAAAACACTGTGATCTAGGAAAAGTAATTTTATACAGTTTACACTCTTGATTGTCCATGATGGTTCTTCAGCTACACTGAAAACTTAAAAGTTGAAACAGAAACTTTGCTTTAGTTGTACTATTTTTTTGTTTTCCACATTGAGTCCCTGCCAGGATATTCTACTGTGGTCACAACTCACTGTAAAAAGGAGAAGAGTTAGTCTTTAGGGGAGATGGATCTTGTGAAGAGCAGTTAGGCACAAAGAACCAGAATTCCACTAAAGAACAACTAAATCAATTACCAATTCGCCTCATTAGTTGCCTGTTGAAGAGTACAGATTTTATATTACTGCTTTACATTAGATAAGAGCATCTAAATTGCTCTTGGAAACTCTAGTTTGAAATTGATGCATGTTTTCTACTGTTTTTTTTTCCATTTCTTTGGAGATTACAATGTTTATTCCTGCTGTTTCACATCTTCAGCAGAAGCCTGTCAGTTTTTACTTATTGCCAAACACAGCTGTGATACTACTGTGTTCTCCCAAATGCCTAAGACCAGCAAGTGTATTTTTCAGTACAAACCCAGTACCAGATGTTTTACCAAACAGTTTTACTGCATTCCTAAGAAAGAACCATACTCAAATGCCTTCTCCTTAGGTAAAGGAGCAAGAGAAAACATTTCATTTTGTGACAACTCCATGCTGTCACTTTGCATTTAAACAATTTAAGATTATAAAGATAAAAGCAGTATCTTACTTTCCATGCCAAGTATCATTTTGATTTTACATTTCCAAAAAACCCATCAAATTACCAGACAATCCACAGTTGCTTCAAAAACAAACTTAGAGCAAACTGATACAAAAGCTGAACTGCAGCCCCAAACCAATTCTTCTGTCAGTCATGGCATTAAGCTTTAGTGTCTTTCTCATTGCCAAGTCTTAGAGAAGCAGCAGCAGACTGTCAAATAGCAGGTATCAATTCTGAAAACATCTAGAGTATTTCCTGGAAGAGAAGTCCTGTATTCCCAGTCAATAAATGTTAGTTTCTTCTCTGGGATCTTTGTTAAAAATCAGAGTATTATTTTGTGCAATTCTTTCTCTTCAAGAGTATTCTTTTGATTTTCAGGGAAGCTAGTTTTTCCTCATCTGTTTATGCTTGTCCACTAGCAAACAGCCAAAGACTCTCAAACACTAGCCTTTTATTACATTGCAATTAAAATAGTAGCTAAAAGCACAACCGAACCACACAGGTTAACTCACTCCTACTGTCAACATGCATCAGAGTGCCTAGAAAGGATGCTAGATTTTATTTAATCTTATATAGCAATATATATAGTCACATAGCAAGAGTGAATTCAAGTAAAAGGTGACAGATGAGATGAAAGAGAGTTAGACTTTAACCTTGACCCTTAAGATTACAGTTTGACATCATGTTGTTTCAGAATCAATGGAGACACCTGCACAAAGAATCTCTGACCACACAGAGAAGGGAATATATGTACATGTAAACATTTTCAAAGCAAAAAGCTTCAGGATATAAATAAAGATGAAAAGGATAGCATATAGTTAAAGTTTAGAAACAAATGCACATCCATAACTAATATTTATGTCTATAATTAATTATAACATCATGGTCCTACAGATTCCCTACTCTCCACATCACATTTTTCTTAGGCACACAACATGATGACATCTGTGTGTCACTAATGCTGAGAATGATGGTTGTGATCTATTTAATATCTCAGCTATTGATTTAGGCTGCTTGGTGGATACCTGATAAATGCAGTATTTCCATAGCAGAGTGAAATACAGAATTAAACAAGAGGTAGCTCAGGTTACCCTGGTTGGCTGCACAAGAGGAACAGTTTCAGAAAGACTTAGGTAAAAGAAAAAAGACGAGGTTAGGCCGAGCTGGCAATTTAATTCCAAAGAGCTCTTCTTGCAGTGGGGACTGACATTTATGGATGCTTCAAAATTGGAGGAATGTTGATTTAAAATGCATTTTTTGAGCACAAACTATTTTCCTACTCTTTTCAGACTGTTAACTGAAACTCATTCATTCACTGCACCTCAGTCATGAGCCTCTCCAGTCCAGGCCACTGCTGGAAAGAAGTATCACAGTGATATCAATATCACTTTGAATCAAACTGGGTCCCCTCCCAAAGGTTGCCAGTTTTGCAGGCTGTTCATGTGGTCAGGTTTGCACCAGCTAAATTCAAATTTGAGGCTTCTCTGAGGCCTGCAAGCTATCACTGATAGTTTTGATGTGGATTAAAAACACTTGCATTGTTTCAAAAGCCTGTTATAGAATGATGCTGTAGAGTTTTATGCAGGCTTAATTTTACTTTGTGAGCATCCTTGCAACACTGCCAGGGCTGGGGCTGCCACCACCTCTCTGGGCAACCTGGCACAGTGGCTCAGCACCCTCCTGGCCAACAACTGCTGCCTAACAGCCAACCTCCAGCTGCCCTCCTCAAGCTTGGATCCATTCCCCCATGTCCCATCACTGCCTGACAGCCTAAAAAGTCATTCCCCAGCTTTCTGTAGCCCCTGCAGAGCCTGCAAGGCCACAAGAAGGTCTCCTGAGAGCCTTCTCTGCTCCAGACTGAGCAATCCCAACTCTTTCAGCCTGTCCTCAGAGGAGAGGTGCTCCAGCCTGTGAGCATCCTCGTGTCCCTTCTATAGACACCTTCCAGCACTTCCAGATCTTTCTTGTGCTGGGGGCTCCAGAACTGGACACAGTACTCCTTACATCTAATGCAATCTTAGATTAAATATAGACAGTTTTATTATTAAAATGCTACCCACTTAAATGTTAGCTGTCATAACAGGAAAGTGGCGGTGAAAATGCTGATAAAAAGCTGGGCCAACCCCAAAAAGTTTTAAAACCCCCAAATCTGAAAACTTAATGCCAGAATAGACAACAATTCTCTCTTGGAACACAGTAACCAAACATAAGCCACTAAAAATGAAACCAGCACTATCCACACAACTCACAAAAAGAAAACAGATTAACTGACCCTGTAGGACCTTTGATTCCACAAAGACTTGTAGACAGCTGGATTTCATTTACTCTAAGCTCAAGTCAGAAGTGCCAACAATCAATGAGTAGGATTAAACCCACTGCAAAAGCATGTGAGGACTCAAATATTTAAGCAAGCAGGTGCCAAAGGTATCAGTCCTTGATTTTAAAATAATGAAGAGCTTTAGAAGAAAAAAGAACAATGAATTTACAGAACTTTAACTTTAATATGTTGTTCGTCATTTTCGGTAGTAAACTTTCTCTCTGAAGTTGCCTAGAACAAGGTATAGCTGAAAAATCTCTGATTAGTTTGACACAGGCTAGTTTTATTGAGACTGCTGCAAAATCTAAATAGAGTTACCAACTTCAACTACCTAAACTAAACAAACAGCAAGTATTTACAACTAAGACTATGATTCTGCAACAAAGTTGCAAAGTTGTCCTACTACACAAACAAACAGCAAGTATTTACAATCAAGACTTTGATTCTGCAACAAAGTTGCAAAATTGTTATACTACACAAACAAACAGCAAGTATTTACAACTAAGACTTTGATTCTGCAACAAAGTTGCAAAGTTGTTACAGGTCACTTAAGACAGGAATGAGAATTTACTCAGTGGCTCAAATTGCAATTACACCAGAGTCCCAAACATGTGTGTTTAAACCTAATTCTGCTGAAGGAAGTCACACAACTAAACACAAAATCATATTCTGTTGGCTCTTTACAGCATGAAGACACAGTGAATCTTTGTCAATTATAAATAATTACCAGCCATTCACCTGGGAAGCACTGTAGCATAATCTCACTGCATTCTCAAGTGCAAATGCTAGGCCTAGCTGATGAGGCAGAAGTAGAAAATATTTGCACTACATATTTCTTTATTACTGTAACGATCATGAAATTGAGTCTGTTTAACTTCAAATACTTCTCTTAATGTATAATAATTCCTATACCTATGCTGCAAACATTTCCACTACATAACATTCTGCAACATGAACAAACAGTTTAGAATTGTTTGCCAGCACAATCTCAAGAAAAGCTGCTTAAGTTCAGTTGACGTGAAAAGGAAAAAGAAAGTAAAGTTATCCATTCTTAGCATGTGAAAAGCATCTGCATTTAACAGGACTGCACAAGCTCTGAACCAAAAAAGAATTGCTTCAAAACATAAAGGTGATCTACTTGTTTCAGTGCTCTGTTTTGCCTTTGACTATTTCCTAGTTCTGTCAATAGGAAACCACAAGCAGCAGCTAAACTGCTTAAAAGTCTCACAGCATGCTACTTTGGCTCTATCACTGTTCTCTAAGTTTTGGCATCAGTGTTATGTTCTGCACAGCCAGTTAGCTTTAAAATACCTAATATATTAACTCCAGCAACATGGAATACAAGACACATGGAGAACTTTTGCCTCGAACTCTGATGGCATCTCCAACAGTTGTTTAGCTACAAAACTGAGAAGTTTAAATTGGATAAGCTTCTTAACATTTGCAGAGTCCAGCAACTTACTGCCTCAAAAAATGAATCAATTAAATAAGCTGTATACTTTTGGAGTTCCCCCAGAGAATTAAGAAGTGTACTTGGAGGACTGTCCATGCATTACATGGAATATACTCTATGAACACCTCAGCACCAGAACTAGATCACCCAACACCCTTTGAAAGTGATTACTTCCTGCACTTAACACTTCTTATATACATCTACACAGATGTCTACTTACACAAGAGTTCCATACATATATGAAATTGCTCTCAACAACAGGACTTTTAAAATGTAACACTGCTGTAAAACTGGCACATAACTAAACATAAAATCATATTCTTTGGGCTCTTTTCAACAAGGAGATACATTTCCAGTAGGATTTCTAGGGGAATAATGATCATCTTCCTCACTAGGAACTGTATACAGAAACCCAAATTTTTAATATGTGTTGTCCAAGGAATCAGGATTAATAGTTCACCTATTTAGAAATACATTTATTTTAAAAAAGCTGGGATTTCCTAAGATGATGTAGCTTAGAAATGCTCCACACTTAAGACTACAATATAAACCAATAAGATAAAAAGCATTCTTTTTTCTCGACTCAAGAATAAAGGTTGCTACTTATCTGCCTGCAGGTTTAGTGTGTTCAATACCTGTTAAGAAACAAGACATCAAAGCATACAAACTGCTGAACAATTCAAAAATTTCCTAGATATAAGCAGATGAACAGTACTACAAGCACACACTGACCTCTTCCTCTCATCCCACTCAAACCTTCTGACCTAAAACACGTTTAGGTCTTCCAGTCTTGAAATACCTAACCAACTCTAACTGACAGTATATTCTCGTCCAAAGGAAGAATTTGAAATCGAGTTCCCTACCTCCAAGGAAAGAATAAAGTTGGGAAGCACAACTACTTTCAAACTTGCAAAGATCACCTTGTAAATAATAACTACTGAACATAAACTTGAGTGCACAGTGATGCTCCAACATCCATAGCACACACTTTGAACACGCCAAGAGGAAATCATCCTGCTAGATGTGATGCTTTTCAGACGAGTATGGGATATAAACCCACTATTTTCCTGAAATATTTTTAAGAGGAAAAAAGATGCACGACTGCCTAACTGCACCTGACATATAGACCGAGCATCATGGAGTGAAGCTCTGGAAATTACCAGCACAACAAGGAGCTCAGGACAGGCTGTCTGCCGGTGCAAACCACACAAGTTCATCAGGTTGCACGACCAGGGCTGTCAACTGAACGTGAGTAACGCTCGGCGCTCAGGAGAACTCTGCCTTCTTCCACTGAAGAATCCGTTCTCGACAATGCCATGAGGCAGGAACAAGTGAAGTGACACACTCCTGACCCTGGCTGCTGCAAGTGGGGCTGAGGCCGCACACTACCTGCTGGACCACCTGAGCGATGAAGGTTCCCACAGCCCAGTCCCACCTCACGGTATTGAATCAGACGAGGTCTGAGAGCACCACGAAGCCCGTCTCGACCACAGGCCGCTCCTCCGCGCCCACCGACGGCCGCCCCCGGGACCTGCAACCTCGCGCCCGCCCTCCGAGCAAGGCCCCGCGGCCCGCCCGGCCCTGCCTGCCCGCCGACCGGAGGCGAGGCTGCCGGAGCAGGGATGCTGCTGCTACCACCTTACCTGAGCCAGGACCGTCGGGAACACGCCCAGCCGCCCGCTGTACCATGCCGCAAGGGAGCCTCCCCCAGCTAGGGCAGCAGCAACGGCGACCCTCCAGCTAAGCGGGCGCCGCTGGTTCCGAAGGAGCCGGAGCCTGGCAAGCCGACCTCCCAGCGGCGCGCGGAAACCCACCAGCAAAGCAGCTCTCCAGGCCGCCATCTTCCCGGAAGCCGCCGAGGCCCCGCCGACATCGAACCGGCAGCCGACCGCAGGGCGCATGCGCAATGCCAGGCCGTAGTCCACGGTGCCGATGGCTCCACGCTCGGGTGTTGGAGTTGGTTATGTCCCGTCGGGGCGCAGCGCGCTGACTTGCTCCGCGAGCGGGAGAGAGGGAAGCTACCCACAAAACCGGCGGGGACGGAGCTGGCAGAGAGGTAACGCAGGCAGAGGTGCGCAGGGCCAGCAGTGACTGTCGCCGCAGGGCCACCTTTCCGTCTTAGAGACGTGCCCGGCTCACAGCCCCTTCTCCCCGAGCCAGGTAGACCCCTCAGGGCGAGGGAAGGTGGCAGGGACCCTGCTTCAAACATTTCGCTGGAAACAGCTCAAGTTGAAGGGCCGGTTGGCAGGCAGAGGCCCTGCGTGGCCGTTCCGGGCCCATGTGGGCTGTATCCCTAGCGTTTCCCCGGGACGGGCAGAGGGGCTGGCCGGGGTCGAGCTCACCCGTGGAGAGCAAAGGCGGTGGTAGGGGTCAGACGTTTTGTTTCTGTCAAGTAAGAGAGCACCGAAGGCCTTGCCTGTGTGGTAGGGAGTGACAAGTGGTGACGCTTGTAACGGTCCTCATGTGCCACGGGTGCCCCTTTGCCAGCTCCATGTGTCTCGCAGAGCTCAGCTTCACGTTGTTCACTGATGTGACTCCTCCAGAGCCTTGAGCCACTGCTGAATACATACAGAGCAATGGGTCATCAGCTGGGGTTGAAACCCTGCAGGAAGCCGAGTGTGCAGAGCAAGGCAGGTTTGGTCAGCTTGCACTAGCAGGGCTGACCTGGCAGTGTGCTGTGCAGTCAGGGGATTCTAAGTGTCAGAGATGTTATGTATGGATGTGTTGCTCTGTGGATGTTCCAGACAAGAAACAACAAAAGCACAAATGCGTCTAGAACATCCTTTTCAAGGGCTGAGTAGAGTTTCTAATGAAATACAGATGACAGAAGATACCACTCTATCATGGCAGAGGTGATAACTGAAAATCATTACAGATTGAATTGACCAGCAGTAATCACTTGTGTCAAAAAACCCACTATTCACTGTGAATTCTTCAAAGTGCTTTTTTTCCAGTACCATAGTTTTAACAAAGCTTTCTGGGCCTTGGTTAGAAAGAGTTTGTTGATCACATTCAAGCACCAGGCCACCCAGGAATTAATGATATGGTCACATAAAGTAAAGCAGAGAAGAAGCTAACTGTCCTTTGTAGGTTGGCAGTCCCAGTATCTGTGTTTTCAGAGTAGTTCACCTAGTGGCTCCACATAAATGTGGGAAAACACTGGGGAGAGAACTGCTACATGCAGCTTTACATTACTTCAGTGTTTGGTTCAAGGTCTCCAGAAGGAACTCAGTCCATTTCAGCAAACTCTTTCACTTCTTTCTAGTGCAACAGCCAGCATGGTGTTGTCAACATTACAGATGCTGTGGTACAGCCTTTGAAACATGGAAATGCCTTTTTGCACCCTATCAATTGACAAACAGTGATCATCCATCAATGCCACTAAAGTCATTTTAGTTCACTCCCCTGGCCTGAATTCAAAGTCATGAATTCAGTTTCATAGATGGTAATTTCAGTCATCCAACTAATGGCATCTCAGAATTTATCCAGTCTTCCATTAGCATGTGTTGTTCACTGAATGTCATTCAGTGACAAGTGTAAAGTGTTTGGGACATCTTCAGGAATGTGCCACCTGAGTCCTTAGTAGGATACAAACCCTTCAAAAACACTTTCTCTAGGGAACATAAATGACTCCTCACTGCAAAATCTCCCAAGAGTGCAATATGCAGGGGGAATGCTTTCCATCTCCACAGACTAATGGACACTGCAAATTTTTCTTCCTACCCCCAGAGACCTGCAAAGTAACTCATGTAGGAAAATCCTTTCTAATCCCCAGATACTGTAAAACATTATAGCAAAATACCTCTATCATCATGCAGAAATGCACACTGCAAAATCCCACTTCTGCTAGAGAGATGTAAAACTTGCAGCAAATTCCTGTTCCCCTATTTCTGCTTGGGTCTAGACAGACAAAATATTTTCCATCCCAGTCTTCTGGTTTGACACAAGAGTATTTGCACAAACCCATTAAGAGTACTCCTCTTTCTGTGCCAGCCAATAACAAGCACTTCACAAATGCTGGCAACATACCAGCAAGATTGTAAAGGATGGCTGAGAGCTTTCAATTCCGAAGGCCAGCTCCATTGCTGTTGAACATGCCTCCACAACATGGGTAAGCAGGTTTAGTTCAGCACTCGGCCAGGCAGTTGCAGAATGAGTAAGTAGGTCATTTGTCTTTCCTCAGATGACATTTCTGACTGGAACAGATACAGCTGCAATGAGAATAGAGTCTCATATGACTGCAAGCATGCAATGATGATGGGGGAAGTGTCCTTAGCTACCCCTTCTCTCCCTGCAGTAAATTCATGCTGCGGGTGCAGTGTCTAGGAGTGCAAAGCTACCACTGCACTAACATGCCTCACACCTCTGTTACCCTAACCGGGGCTGGTGTGTATTTGTGGGTTCTAGAACATATGCCTAAGTAGCTAGAAAACCCTTGGCTAGATGGATAGATGAGGGGAAGGCAGTGGATGTGGTTTTTCTTGACATTAGCAAAGCTTTCCATACTGTCTCCCATGGTATCCTCATTGCCAAACTTAAGAAGAGTGGATTGGGAGACTGTGTTGAGATGGATTGGGAATTGGTTGAAGGACAGAGCCCAGAGAGTTGTGGTCGGTGGAGCAGAATC
>VWZO01017863.1:91894-107519 GCA_013396975.1 Bucco capensis
GGAGTGGAGCATGTGCCCTAGGAGGACAGGCTGAGAGAGCTGGGTCTCTGCAGCCTGGACAAGAGGAGACTGAGAGGAGACCTCAGCAATGCTTAGAAATATGGGAAGGGTGAGTGTGAGGAGGAGAGAGCCAGGCTCTGCTCCATGGCATCCAATGGTAGGACAAGAGGCAATGGGAGCAAGTTGGAGCACAGGAGGTTTAGTATTAACATGAGGAGGAACTTGTTTGCAGTTCAGGTGCCAGAGCACTGGCCCAGGCTGCCCAGGAGCCTGTGGAGTCTCCTTGTCTGGAGCCATTGCAGAGCTGCCTGGACACATTGCTGTGTGAGCTGGTCTAGGTGCTCCTGCTCTGGCAGGGGGGTTGCACTAGATGATCTTTCTAGGGCCCTGCCAACCCCTGACATTCTGTGATTCTGTGGCTATTCAGACAGCTCTGGTCACCTCATGCAGGGTAGTTTACGACAGAAAGCAAGTATCACTGTAGTCTATAGAAATGACACTGACAGTCTGCTAAGTGTAGCAGGAGTTTCATCCAAAAAATTGAAGCTATGTGGTGACAAATGTCATCAGCTACTAAGCACTGTGGCACTCAAATGTTAGTTCAGAGGCTTCCTTTCCCATCCTGCTCAGTTTGCTTGTCTTTGGCTCTTGTAAGCAGAAATCATTACATGGAGGAAGCTGACACACCTGCTTTGTAAACATGTTGACTTCAGACTTTGTACTAGAGATGCATTGCTAAAAATTTGCAAAAGCAAATGGAAAGCCTAATAAAACATTTTCTTACCTGTTTAAGATGTGATTTCCACAGTGAGAGTCAGTGTTCCACTGAATTTTTGTGTAACGATACTTAAATGCAGTCATTTCTTATTAGGCATAATGTGAAGTCAAATCAAAAGATGAAAACACATTACCATGAAATAAAAACCCTTGTGATTCTTAGGAAATCATCTTTGGCAGAAACTTCATTTCTACCAAATTGTTTAACAAAGTCAAAAGCAAACAAAAAAATGAAAACTACCTAGAGCTCCACATGCCTGAAGGTCCACTTGTGCGTCTCAGTGTCTCTTAAGAGTGTTAGGCCAAGTTCCAACAGGGATTCACTCTCTGCTAGAACTCCAATCCCCTCAAGAGCATTAGGCTTAGTGCCAGCATTCATTTACTCTTGTAACAGCTTAAATTAACTCCTGTTACATTCAATCTAAACCCTTTCTTACTCTTTTAGATAGCACGAGATTGGAGAGCTGGATCCAGTCAGCCAGGCTGAGGCCACCCATCATGCTTGGCTGTCTTTTGGGACTCCAAGTGCTGTGTAGACTGGATTGAGGAAGGCGACAAGCAGCCAGTTGTGAATTGAGGGAGGGGCTGGCAAGCCAACTTTCTATACATGACACCATTTTATGAGCCATAGCATGAGGGTGGTCTGGCTTATTTACTGTATGGAAATCACATTGGTCCTCGTAAGAATATCACTTGGATTTTACTCTAACAGATGTAAGAGCAATCTATCTGACTGTGATTATGAGCAAAACACTCTGAAGCAGAGAAAGATAAAACACAAGTTTTGTTAAAAGTGATAAAATGAAATAATCCTTGCACAAGTTGAAAACTACAGGGTGATAGGACAAAACTGGTCAGTCATTAAAGTTGTCTGGCTAATACCTTGATCTCTCTTCAACTACCAAAGATTCTGTACCAAGGTTGTTCATGGTGAAGGCTGTTAGTTGACTTCAGGGTTGTTTAAAGCTCTGCTTTGTATGCTAAGAGACTATTATTCATAGAATCATAGAATTATAGAATAGTTTGGGTTGGAAGGGACCCTTAAAGGTCATCTAGTCCAACCCCCCTGCATTGATCAGGGACATCTTCAACAAGGTCAGGTTGCTTAGAGCCCAGTCCAACCTGAGCATGAATGTTTCCATCATTTCTACCCACATCTCCTCCACAAGAAAACAAACAAACAGCAAACAGATGAGAGATCAGTTTCAAGGAAGCTGAAATACCTTCCTCTGATGAAAGAAGCCTTAAGATGACAATATACCTTTCGTTAACAAAGTCCAGTTATTTTATAGGCTTTGGAGATGATGGAAATGGAACTAATTACCAGACAGTCAACATTAATCCACAACTGAGACTGAAAATAAATGTGAACATTTTGTAGCTAGATAACACCATTCAGCTCATAAATAAAAATTCACAGCAGTCTTTGCATTTAGGAGCTAGGCCATAAATATAGCTTATCTTCAAATATTTTCAACTTGCTAAAGTTCCTTGAAAGAGTCCGTTTAAAAGGAAAAGAATTAGAATTTATCTAAGATATGTGTCCTCAAATACCTGTCCTAGCATTAATTTATGTTGACCTTTCTAACACACTGTCTTCCCACACTGCTCCTATGTAGTTAGCTGACACACACCTTGCTGCTCTATGTACCAAGTTAAATATAAAGAAAGATCTCTTTTTATAAAGATAAATATTTGCTTGATAAAAGAAATGGTGCACAGGTTGTTGAAATAGTGCTTTAATGTGAATGAAACCAATCAGCTCAAAAGTGATACTCTCTTGTGAAGAAACATGCCTGATTTTGAATGAAAAATGTGTATGCAATAAGGATCTCCAAGTTAGACTGCAGGTCTCAATTCTGTGATGAGTTACATGGATTATGCCTAATATTAAGCATCTTGGAAAGTTCTGTGGTCTGAAGAGAGACTTCTAGTGCATAAAATTAACTCTATTCACAAGTCTTTGAAGAGTGGGAACCTTCTTGCTCTTAGATGAGAACTGTGCTTCAACTGCTGGTTTAGCTTTTAGTGATAAGATCCCATGGCACTTTTGCAACAATAATAGAGGTCCCTGAAAACATTTGAAGGAATGGAATTACATTCTGTGCTGTAGTGGTTAATATTTTCCTGATGGTTCCAGCTGAGTAAGTTATACTTCATTTTTCTTTCCTTCCAAACATTCTTCTGTAGTTTTGCTAGGCCTGCTTAAAAAGACAGGCTCAAATATTCCTCTCATTTTGACTTTTTACCTGTATCTTTGTCTAAATACATATACATATATATTTATATATGTGATTTGCCAATAATAATCATAGGATTTCCAGAAATCTTATTACTCGTGCTTCCCATGTTAAATTAACATTTTATTGTAGGGCCCTTAATGTATTTCAAGGAGTGTTTCTTGTCTTCTCTTTCATTCTCTGAAATCAGTGTGAGCAGTGCCATCAATTTTAATTATACCAGCATTTCAGCCTAAGTTTTATAGGAAGAGTTGGCAGTAATAGCTGTAGTTAATGTTGCCTAACACTTTCCACTGAAAAGATGCTGTACTTGAAAAGAGAGAGGGATAGAAATTGTACAGAAGGGTACAATAAAACAAGTCAAGATTAGCAACGTTAATTTTATCTGTGCTACTTGAAGAACCAGAAGGATTTATTAGGTATTCAGACTCTGTATTTTAGAATGAAATGACTGATATAATTTTATATAATTATTGTTACATAGTTTAAAAAAATAAAATAAAGATGGCAAAGACATTAGTTCACAATATTACTAAAGAAACAATTATAGAATTACCAGTATTTTAACCTGTAAAATAGCTTTAAAATATATGTTTTCTGCACATGTTGAAGTAGAAGAATCATTATATACCTTCTTTCTTCTTTCTTTTCCCAGACTGCTGTCCAAAGCTACTATTAATAACACTTTGTAATACTAGCATGATTTATTAATGAAAATTGTCTTAAATTATAACATCTTTAATACTGCTGAAGATGAAGTGTGTATATATATAATTATTTCCTTGAAAAAGAAAGGCATTATAAAACTCTAAATTACTGTTTTCTGTAATGTATTCCATTATTTTAAGTAGTGTTTACTTCTCTTGCTCAGAACACTATTTATGATCTTTGATTGCACCTATTTTTGTATAAGCAGAGGAGGGCATGATTCTTTTCCATATATGTGTGTTTAGTTGTTTAGTAACTGAAATTATTATAGGGTCTGATCTAAGTTAATAGCATGACTGTGTGGTAGACACATCCCTTCACTGAAAAAGGTTCTGCAATCCTTTCATTAAAAAGTTGGAAGTCCTGCTACAAAGTTTGTTATATTCAGCAGAGTCTGTTTCTGTTGATGTCTGCACTTATCTCTTCAAAAACAGCTAGACTTTTTGTGTAAATATGGTGGGCAATCTTAGTATATTTCATAGAATCCCAGAATTGTCAGGGCTGGCAGGGAGCTTCCAGCTCCTCTATCCCAACCCCCCTGGCACTAGAGCAGCTTGCTGCCAGCCCCAGCCAGCCTGGCCTGCAACACTGCCAGGGCTGGGGCTGCCACCACCTCTCTGGCCAACCTGGCACAGTGGCTCAGCACCCTCCTGGCCAACAACTTGTGCCTAACAGCCAACCTCCATCTCCCCTCCTCAAGCTTGTGTCCATTCCCCCTTGTCCTATTGCTGCCTGACATCCTAAAAAGTCCTTCCCCAGCTTTCTGTAGCCCCTGCAGATCCTGCAAGGCCACAAGAAGGTCTCCTGGGAGCCTTCTCTTCTCCAGACTGAGCAATCCCAACTCTCTTACCCTGTCCTCAGAGCAGAGGTGCTGCNGATCTTGTACGATCTTTCTTGTGCTGGGAAGGATTTCCTTTGCAGCTACATTAAAGGGGACACAAAGGCATAGTAATAATGGCACTAATCAAAAACCCTGAAGAAACTGTGGACATAGTTGATCTTTGAGGAATGGTCCCCAGTTGGCACCATTCAGGCAGGAGCTGTTGGCTGAGTAAACCCAGAGAGGATTTCCAATCCATTCTAGGGCCCTCTTCTAGAAAAGATGCTCTTGAGGGAACTTGAGGGAGTGGGCACTCAGCAATAGGTGAATTGCATGTGTCCAAAGAAGCACAAGCTATACCAAGCAAAGAGACACTGTAAGCTGCTTTTTCATTTACTGCTTATGGGTGCTGCAGAGATTCCTGAGAAGGAACTCTTGCACATCTGAATATGAAACTTGTTGGGTGCATATGCTGCCAGAGTTGGCAATAAAGGAGGTAGTGAGACAGAGTTTGATTGTGGGGAGCTACCCTGATGACAGATGCATTCATGAATGTGTTATTTTAAGGTGCAGCTGAGAGAAGAATGTCTTATTGCTGTTGCATGGAAGACATTGTGATAATCTCCCTACCCAAGTATTAACTTGTTAGTAGGCTCATGAACACGTGTATTTGAGAATGCTGGTGTTTACATCTCTTTTGTTTCTTGGCTTGCATGGAAAATATGCATATCCTCTGTCAGTTCAGATATGACTCCTATCATCTGCTGCAGAGAAAGCTCAAAGATAGCTCACAAAAGCAGATGTTCCAGAGGTTACCTGCCTGCTTGCCTGTGGTAGTTGAAGGCACTTAGGGGTGCTAGGTTTACCATACTAGGCTGCCCCTAAGCTTAGGTGGTTTGGAGCTCTGTGAGTAAGGAGAGGGCAACTGATGAAAGCAAGCTCTTTATTGTTCTCCACAGCAGCAAGAGAGATTGCCATTTTGACTCAGAGGACCTGAGGTCAGTCTGGAGCCTCCTACTTCCATAAGCCCTGAGAAGCTCCAGGAGGCTGTGACAAGCAGTGGAGGACTGAGGAGCAGCAGAGCCTATAGGTAATGTGCAGGAAAGAAGGGGCCATCTGTGGTGTGATCTTACCCCAAATTCACCCATGACAGCTGTCTGTTACACCTGATAACACCCTGCCACCCCAAAGAGCCCACTACTCATACCAGACCTGGGTGGAAGAAATGGAAGGCAAGTTTGAGGAATAAATATTGCATTATTATATTAAACGAACTGTAGGTTAGCAGTTGTTGTTACTATATGACCTAACACCCATGCAATCTGTGTCTGTTCTCTTACCTCTTTAGTCTATTCTGCTCCTTAATCTCATGTCATATAATCTCTATTTTATTGTAACCTTCTGAAGATTATAATATTAATAATTTTTTGTTGCTAGGTACAGTTGATTGTTTTTAATCTCAAGCTTTTTCTATCTAAATGTCAAAAATAAAAAGATG
Organism: Bucco capensis; assembly: GCA_013396975.1. Taxonomy (NCBI): domain Eukaryota; kingdom Metazoa; phylum Chordata; class Aves; order Piciformes; family Bucconidae; genus Bucco; species Bucco capensis. The sequence continues at coordinate 97,938 of VWZO01017863.1, forward strand.
TGTAGTGGGTAATTCCAGGATATCCAGAAACAGAAGTGATGCAGCTTGGTTGAGGTAATTGACTTCTGGCCCAAAGGACAAGAATGCCATTATTTGTACTTTACATTTCCACTGGTTTCTCCAAGTTGTTTAATGTCTCATTAAAGTCATCTGCCCTACCTTCTGCTATGAATCCTGGAGTGGTTGAACCCTGGGTAGTACACAACCCTATTGTCATCTAGATAATATTATGTGGTTTTGAATACAAAGTAGGAGTTTACAGTCAGCCACATCACTCTTTCTGGCAAAACAGAAGCATGCTAAGATGGTTTCTCCATACTTGATATTATCTTGGCAGTTAGGAAAGTAGAAATTACTGCTATTGTTCCACACAAACCCAGAGGTTCTGTAAGAGAAAATGTAATGTCATTTAGAACACTTTGGAGTCATCAGAATCAGCTACATTTTCCCTGATACCCACACTGTTTTAAATTGTAAGTAGTTTGTCAAAGCTGTTAGCTTTATTTTCTCATCTCAGACCAAATTCTTTTCTCAAGACATATGATCTTTGATGAATCACAACATCTTTTATTAATAATAGTTAGAAAAGCATTAAAGCTATCAGGTATATTTTTCAGCTTTTTCTCCTTTAGATTCAACACCCTCTCTGAAAAAAAGCTAATCTAATAGCTAGGGAATCTAAGTTAAAATCAAATTTGGTTGTTTTTATCAGACTTAAAGAAAGAGCAGAACTCCCAGTGGGCATTGAATTAGCAGCCTGAGAAATGTCTACTAATGCTGTAATCAAGAGTGTTATGATGATGAGAGGAGGAAGATGAATTCTGTTTGTCTTTGTGTCTTTTACATGTTGTGCAAGGTGAAATGAAGGCTAGAACCTCAGCCCAAAGCTTCAATTGAGCAATGAGTGTCTTCCTTTTAGGTTTTTCTCTGGGGACTTCCACAGTTTTCCATAATAATGAGATCTGTGGCCAAGAATTCTGAGGAGCTGCAGTGAAGAATTGTAAGAGGGTTTTTTTTATCTGAGGGAATAAAAGGCCTAAATATGCTTCTCTTCTGTTCATATCAGTTGTCAGAGCTCCAGCAATGGGATGATGCTCTGATAGTTACCTAAGCTGAGAATCTGCTCCAGGTTTTTGGAGGAATGAGGTTGGCAGTGTCATCACCATTAGCTCACTAGAAGACACAACCAGGAAAGATGTTACTGTAAAGGAGGGATCAAGCTTCCAAGCTCTGTCTACCAAAGGTCTCCCCTCAGCAGGGGAGCAGAGCCAGTTCCCAGATACAGAGCTGGAATGATTAGATGATTACAAGAATACAAGGTATGAATTCCAGCAAGTTTATGCAAATTCCTTCTGCTTGTTCATATCAAGATTTATACAAATAGCCTAACATGAGGCTTGGCAAGATAAATTTCCTTCAGTTTGGCCATGTGTTTCCCCACAAGCCTTTCCCCCCATGAAAAAGAAGCAGGATGCCTAATACTAGAGGTGTGCCTGATGTCTCAACATTTGCATGCATAGTTCTGTTGGCTGCAGTGCCACTGCAGTAAGGGCAAGGTAGTCAGAGCCAATTTGTCTGTATCTGCAGAAGTGAGTTCTCAGGGCTTAGTTCTGCTCTAAAGCCAGTCCCTGAGAATCCCTCACAGTATTTGTTGTTCTCCTCCTTAAACCCAGAGCAGTATTTAAAGCAGAGGAAGCCCAGGAAGCTCCAGAACAGTTTCTTCACCCGTTGCCTGTCAGTGATTTCACTGCAATGCCTAGCAAAAGCAAAGCAGTTCAGATGGCATCTATTTCTGGTGTGAAATCCTAGTGGTGGATTCCCAGTGCTGATGTGTTTTTCAGACCCTCTGGTGAATTTCTAAGCTCTCTTGGAATAACAGCTGCTGGGTTGGGACTGGAATCCCCAGGGTGGATTTCAGGTTCACAGACTTTGATGAAAACTCTAAACAACAGGGTGGGAAAGCTGTTTTTTGTCAAGAGCAGCTATGAAGGCAGAGAAGCAAACTCTTTTTCAGTAAAGAGCTTTTCATCTCCTTGTCCTGTTTTTCTGGGAAATGAAGGGTAGAATGTAGAAACCCAGTATGAATTTTAAGGGATGGGGGTAGAGGAATAGAGACTCCTTTCTGTTTGACTCCTCTGTAGGGAGGTAGCTCAGCTGGAGATAAAGATGCAGCCTGGCACTCTGAAGTGTGTTGGTGATGCTCAGAAGGACAGTGCCTTGAACTGAGGACTGTGTAGTAGCTGCAGCTGTGCATGGCAAATACCTAGAGGAGAAAAACTCCTTCTCTGAAACACCTTAGTTGTTGCTAGATCACAGACATTTCCAATTCTTAACCAGCACATGTGATAATATCTAAAATACTTCTAGTATCTTACAAGAGGATGTGAAAAGATTACACTGATGGCCATTTGTACAGTGCAGTCTCTTCTCTCCACCTTGTCAGTGTAGTAGTTCACTAAGAGCAGGCAGTGTTAAGTCTGGCCACTGATAAATGAGCACTGAATACCTTCAGTTAGTGAATACCATCAGATGTGAAAAGCCTAAGCAATGTCATTTTATGGTGTGTGATGTTGCTGTTATCTGAGAATCAAACAAGTCAGACACTGTCTCTCTCTAAGCCAAAAGACAATGTCCATTTTCCATGACCTTCCACTCTGGCCAAGATGTAAAGCATTCATTCTCATACTTTTGCCCAGTTTTTTGGTAAACTACTTCAGGCTGAGCAAACAAATACCTTAAACAGAAGATGGCAGTCCTCTGTGGGCAATGGCTTAGTAATCTTACAGTCCTTTGGCTTCCCACAACTATTGACTTCTCCAGAACAGCCTCTTTCCTCCTTCTACAAGAGGGAAAGGTCTCCAGTCTTGCTGTAGAAGCAGGAAGTTCAGGAGAAAGAAGCTGAGATTCTAGTCAGACATGCTTTTGTTTTGGCCAGGCAAAAGGAAAACATTAGTACATAGCCAGGGTAATGATATGAAGAGAATGGTTATATTCTTTTCTGTCCCTTCACATCACTGAGCTGGAGTGCAGTTACAGACTGTTGAGTTACTGGTGAAATAGCAGCAGAATAATCATTTGCAAAACCATGCAAAATATGTTAGTTATCAACAAAGTAATTGGATAGTGTTTAAGAGAATGAAGCAGACACAGGCATGCAAAATATTACAAAGGATTATAATAACTGTAGCAGAGAGCAGAGGTTTCCAAGTGAGTACATTCCAAGTGACCTGACTACATTCACTACCAGCAAACAGAGGACTTTCTCATCACTACCCTACTTCAAGAACAACTATGAGAGGAGATGGTCACCCTGGAGGCATAAGAGTTTCCTGAAGAACAGGAGATTATAAATGAGAGTGAGAAGAGGAAAGCTTTCGAAAGGAAGAAAGCTTGTTGTGGTTCAGTGATTACAACAGCAATCAGAGCAAAAATATCTAATACTGAAAAATCGTTTGTAAAATGGTAAAGGAGGAAAAGCATAAAATGGATTTACAGAACAGAAAAGTGATAAAATCAAGCTGCAGACTACAAGAAGAAAGTCAGTCCCCAACAGGTTTAAAAAGAAAAGCAATTTTCTAAAACATTTGTAAAGCAAGAGTTCCTAGTGATGGTGTAAGATCTTCTGCTAGATGGAGATAGTACATTTAAAACGTAGGAAAGGACAAAGTTGTTACTGAGTTGGGTCTGGGAAGGAAGAAGATGACAGAGACGACAATACAGAAATATTTTCTAGTTCATTTGCAAAAAAAAGGAGAATTTTTAGTAAAAACAGCCTAGACCACTGAAAAGAACTGGTCTTCTTATGCCAGAACACCCCCACAAGTATGGATGCCTTCCCTTCCCTGGACACAGCCTCCAGCTCCACCTCCATCTCCACTCAGCTGTGGGCTCGGAGCTGCCTCCAGGTTCCCTGTGTGGCAGGGCCATGCCTGGGTCACCCATGTCCTCGGTGACTGCTCCCTTCCTCGGCAGCAGCAGCGAGCTCTGCCCAGTGTCTGCCCAGCAGCTGCGGGTGCATAACCCCATGGTGCCCTTGGAGCCATCCATTGCTCAGCCAGCTCAAATCCTAGCAATGGGGACATGGTCAGCCAGCACGACCAGTTGAAGGGATCACAGCCATCAAATACCGCTGTCCCATCATGGTCTTGATCATCAGCGCTTTGTGTTGCTTGCTGGGGCCGTGGCGCTGTGTCCTTCTCCGTGCTGCTGGCTGAGTGCTGGCGGTGCTGGTATTGTGGACAGGTGCTCTTCACGGTGCACTGCGCTTGCTGTGCTCCCCAGCCAGGCTGTCCACCACCCGCAGCACAACCGGCCATCAGCCAGGGCACCAGCACGCCCGGGGCTGGGCTCGGCCCCTGTCAACTGGAGGGGCGAGCCCCGGGATCTGAGAGAGCTGGCCCGGGTTGCCGGCAGCGGCGGGGGGCACGGCGGGGCCGCCCCACTGGCTTTGCCCGCTAGAGGGCAAGAGAGCCCCGCACAAGCGCGGCGGGGAGGCTGCCCTTGCCCCGCAGCCCAGTCTCGCCCCCGCAGCGGGGAGTTCTGGCGGCGCGGCCCCGCGGAGAGCCGCCCCGGGGTGGCTGCTGCTGCTGCTGCAGCCAGGCGCGGCCCCGCCGCCTGCTCCTCGGGCGAGGAACCCCCCGCGAGGTGCCTCCTAGGGCGAGCAGCCCTCGGGCCTTCACCTGGACTCTGGGACGAAACGTGCTGGATGGCGACGGTGCTGTAGGTGGACAGGTAATCACTTCCATTCTATCGGGAAAGCTAGCGAGGCCTTTGGAAATTCCAGAAAGTAGGCATGGAGCTATCATGGAGCCGGCATGGACCACCTTCTCCATCGAGGTGGTGGCACACTGGGCTGCTGTGTCTGCCGCAGCGCACGCTGAGTGCGGGTAAGTGGGGGCATGCACCAGTTCCTGCCAAGCTACAGCACGGGTCTGGCACTGCTGAACAGCATCCAGCTGATGGTCAGGCTGTGCACCTTGGTATACAAACGTTTCAGATGGTGAACTATCTACAGAGAAAGTTTGTCAGACAAAGGAGGAACCTCCTTGGCCAGCCCTGCCAAACCTGCAGTTGCAAATGAGCATCAATAGTATCAGAGTGTGAAGAAGGCAGAAGCCTCCTGGATTAGACACCACGTCTGCTTGGGCAAGAAGAGTGCACAAGTCAAAGTGTGAGCAGTGGCAGACCTGTTCTCACAGTGAGTAGTTCTGTGAGCCATGCCAGGTGAACCACTTGCCATGTGGAGGCCTCTGTAGTCACCTGCACATGTGGCAAGTCTTGATTTTTTCCTCTTTTCTCCTTCTTATCAATGGGTCTTGAGCTGGAGGGACTTGCAACATCATGAACAACGAATGCATTACTAAAACCATCAGGTACAAGCCATGTACAAGTGTGCATGGGAGAAATTTTAAACATATTTGGCAGCTTTCACACTTACATCATCCTATCTAACTTCAAGTATCACCACCAAGGACACACATTCCAAAAGACTGCATCAACACTCAACTGTGTCTGACCAATAGTGGCATTATTGCTTTTGTACCTAAATTAAGATATCTTACAACATGAAACCTGATAACCCCTTCCCTAGGACAGTCACAAAGTTCATGTTCTGCCGGTGCTTATTTAACAGAGGTTCACTAATTCCTGTATGCAGTAAAAGACTCTAACACTATGAGAAATCTGTGTCAGATATCCTGCTGCTGTGGTGTAGCACATGGTGACACTTGATGCTGGTGTTTTCTTGGGGTTTTCCATCTAAACTGCATGTTTTACACAGCTCTGGTCTGAAAATTTGGTGAACTGGGAAAAAAAAACTTCCATGTTGTCTTCTGGGATTCTTACAGGCATTTCTTTTTTGTCATAAGGACTACTATTTTTAATACAGTTTGTGATGTGAGAAAGCTGAAGTTTTCTAAATTAGGCACTTATTCTATTCATCCAGTTAACCTCAATCACATGGAGAATTGGTTTTTCACAAATACTTTATTTCCAGGCAATCTAATGTTTCATAATCATGACTTTCAGTAGTTTTTTTTGTTGCTGACATGACTTGAGTTTTCTTTGGAGCATTAATTTGTGCAGCTATATTAATAGTTTAGTGCCCTCCCCAGCCATTCTGGGGAAATGCTGAATCACATGTACTGCACAGCAGATGGGATCCATCCAGTCCAACTTCTTTCATGTAGAAGTCTACATCTAATATAGGTTCCTTTATACATGAGGAAGAATTAAGCATCTTTAGAGCATGAATCGTGCCATCCTAAAGTAGATGCCTGGAACAGGTCAGATGATTTGTGCCCTAAAATTGCTGCTATTTCTCAGTGTTGAAGAACAAGTTTAGATCTCCATGTCTCTGTTGCAGCAGCTTCAAATAAGGTGATATAATTAATACTCTTATGGTATCCAGATTTACATCATTCTTCAAAGTACTTTAAAAATTCTTATTTGTAAAGAAAACAGAAAATAGCATTACTTTCTATATTGATGCATAAAAAAGCATCTTTTAGAAGTTTGCTGACTCAAGACATTTTAGTAAAAATGACAACTGCCATGTGTTTCACAGGAGCACCTCTCTTAATAATGTCAGTCTTCTGGTTCTTCCTCTGCAAGGTTGGGAAATAAATGAGTTAGATACATTGTGGATTCAGAATATGATCATTTTCAGTGAAATTATACAGTCTGGGGGATTGAAAAAAAAACAACCAACCCCACACATTTTCTTATGGGAAGCTGATTTTTTTCTTTGAAATGACACTCAAAAATTGATATGTGAAAAGTTCATGTAAAGCTGAACTGGTTTGCAGAGTACAGGTGAACCATTTTTTTTCCCTTTTTCTTTTGAAAAGTCCTAGTGTCTAAAACTTGCCAGAGATGTCACATTAGTGTGGTGTGTGTGTGAGGAGAAGGAAATCCTCAAGAAATGCAGGATCCTGAGCAGCTCTGCTTGCAGGAGTTCAAACCCTGCATAAAGCTGATGAGTAAGCTCTTGATGACTCACTGTGGCATATGAAGTCTTTAATTCCAGGAGGGTATAAGGGAAGTGGGTGTGAATATCTACTAGAGGGGAACTAGGGGTAGGGATGTTCCTGCCTCAGTGGCTTGGGGATAAAAGTGTAGGTTTTTAATGCAGCCCCAGCTATCAGTAAAGCCAAAGTTCTATAAGGGCTAAGTTTGACATTCTACATCACACATAGACTTCATGTGAAACAGGGTTGGAACACCACCTACTCACAGATGGGTATAATTTTGGGGATGTCCTGCATAATTCATGTATGGCTTTGATACTTATGAGTAATTCAGACATCAAAGCTTCAACTTAGATAACACTTATACCACTAAATTTCCTATAGCCAATAATCTGAGGGCTTTCATTTAAGTTCCTTTAAAAAAAAAAAAAAGCAACTATACCAATACTTTTGTCTTTACCTTCAGATATTTTTCATAAAGGTATGCTGCTGTGAAGTACAAGATACAAAATACTGAAGCCTGACCTAGAGGAAAAACCATAACATTCCATATAATGCTCTTCATTGGGAGTAGAAATGTATGTTTTAAAACACTGGAACAGAGCTAGAAACCTCTTTCCCAGTTGTTTCTAGACTGAGAGCACACTAGATACCAGGCCCTTCAGTCACTCTGCAATATTCCCTCTGCTTTGCCAGTGGCACAAACCTTCACTTTTCAGCAGCCCAATTTCCTAACAAGCAATTTTATGTTCTCTTCCAAGTTAGCCATTATGCATGGAAAAACCTACCCATTAATAACCATAAAGCTCCTTTATTGTTCTCTTTCAAATCTCCTTAAAACTTCCTTCTGACACCAAACACTTCTCATTGGCCAGGCCTGTTGCTTTTTATTCTCAAGGCTGCTTTTCCCTTATCCTTCCCCCATGGGTCTGTGGTATACACCTGTTGTCTTTCATCATGGGTTAAGATCATAAGCTCTCTGGGCATAGACCATCTCTGTTATTACATGTGTCTACAGTATCTGACACAATGAGCCCTGAATGGGGCCTCTGGCTACTGCCATGATCCAGTTGATAAAGAATAATGATTTTTGACATGGTGAGTTCTGCAGTTTTCCCCAAGTCATTCTGCAGTTGTTCACACTGATATAACCAGTGTGTGTGTGTGAGCAGTGTTCTTAACCCCCATATACAGGATAAATGCCATGGAACTCTTTACTGGAGAGTACTGACTTTCCTGCTCTGGGGGTGGGGGGGTCATCTGCTCTTGCATGTTGAAATGCATGGACTGACATGCAGCAACTGTTTCTTTTTGTGGGTTTGTACAGAACTAGTGTGATGGAACCCTGCTCTGATGCTTCTGCATCATGTCCTTCAAATAGGAATGAAGACTGATGGAGTCAGATGAAAGGGAGGTGGCTTATGCGCCACTGGCGTGGAGTGTGTCAGTTTCCTGAAGGTCCATGAGGATTCAGGACACAACCTTTCCCTGCTGCAGTTTCCTTGCTAGGAGTCTCTTTCCTTCCTCTCAAATGTTAAGTCACATTGCCAAGTGGAGGGATGCAGAAAGGCTGCACCAGTCAGAGCTGGGCTGCTGGGGTTTGTGGTGGGGAAAGCAAGGAGAGCCATCCCCTCCACTACATGCCCACCAAGCAGGAGGACATGCAGATAGATAGTCGATTATTTTTAAGTAAGTGCCTTGTAAAATTCTCCTTCCCCAGAGCCCTGTTTCCAGCCTCCACCAATGACCTTCCTGGGCCCCACCACCTCAGCGATGCACATCATCATTCACACCATGCAATCTCTGCCCCCAGCCCCCAAGATATTAGGTTTCCTGTCCTTTTCTCTCTGCCTCCCTCTCTCTTTTCCACCCCCATTCCCTCCCCCCCAAAAGGAGCCTATCTTCAGGTTTTGCACTCAATTCAAGGGGCTGCCCGAGCTATCCTCTCCCTGATGCAAACCTCTGCACTGTGCCCCGTCCTTGAGCAACCCTTCTGCAAAGGCAGGAGAGCCTTCTTGTCCTTTGCTAATTCATACAGCTACATCGGAGCGCGGCAGAACCACAGTAACACCAACCCTCGGCATCGTAAGAAGAAACACAAACCCTCTGCCCCCTCGCCGCGTCTCTTCTGGCGGTTTTAAATAACTTCTGGGTTGTTGGGGTTTTTTTGGGGAGGGGGGGAGCACGTACTTGGCATCGGCACCCCCGCCTCCTCCGATGCCTGCTCCTGCCCGCCTCTCCCTTCCCTTTACCGCGCTCTTAAAAACTTGGGCTGAGCCTGGGCGCGGGGAGTTGCGGTTCGCCCCCGGAGCGCCCCGGGCGGCAGCGGAGGCGGCGGTGGGGCCCCGGTGCTGCCCGCTCCCACGGCGGCATCCCCGAAACTATAATTCCCCTGCCGGCCCCCGCCTGCCGCCCTGGGCAACGTAAGGGCAGAGCGGGAGGGCTGCGGGCTGCCGGGGCTGGGGGGGGGCAGCGTACGCCGTGGGCGATAACCCCCCCCCCCCCCCATCCCACCTCCCAAACTTCCCGCGACCCCGCTGGTTTGCCTTCCGGAGCTGAGCTTCAACCCCGCTTGGGACAGCGGCAGCCTGGTTACCTGAGAGGCGGGGGCCGG
>VWZO01017863.1:107598-132598 GCA_013396975.1 Bucco capensis
TGCGGCGGGGCAGAGCGCCGGGGCCGGCAGCGCCTCCGCTCCCCCCGCCAATGTCAGGGGGGACTCAGGCTATGCGGGCATCTCCCGAGGAGCCCTCTCCCCGCAGCGGGCGGGCTCGGCGTATTTAGCATCGCTCCGCTTTTTTTTTTTTCCCTCCCTCAAAGTTTCGCCCACTTATTTATTTATTTGCCTGCGTGCGGCGCGCTGCCGCAGAGCAGTAAGAGCCGCTCCGCGCCGTGCCTGGCGCTGGAAGCGGCTCTGTATTGCAGCAGGTAGAGCTGAGCGCTAGGACCTCGGAGAATCCTTCCAGCAGCAATCAGGACTACCTTAAACCCAGCCCAATGCCTCTTCCTGCGCCACTCTGCGTGCTGGATGGAGATACACAGTCAAGAGCTGCAGCTCGGTGTTGGAGTACAACATTTCACAGGGAGCCCTGCAGAAGCAACACCTGTTTCGAGCCAGCCAAGAAAGACACAAGCACTTGTATGTTGCTGCTTTGCTTGTGGATCGTCAATAATCCTAAACCAGTGGACATCTGCTGAGCCTCCTGAGAATTCTGGATAATAGATTTGGACGTGAAAAGTTTTTTTTTTCCTTTTTCTTTTTTTCCCTTTTTTTTTGGATTTATCTCAGCCAACAACGTGAGATTTCCCCCCTCCCCCTTTGCAGGATTCATGCTGATGTATGCAGTCTGTTATAGAGTAAAAACAGCGCATGCCTTTCTGGAGTCAGAATCCATAAATCCTGACGTAGCCTGTGCATCTTAAAAAAAAAAAAAAATCCCTATAACGCCTAGGTATTTAAGTTGCTATGGTCATTCTTATCTTAAACCAAATGGAGAAACTACGGATTTTTTTCTTTATTACAGTTGGATGGGCTGAAGACCGTGTTGCTTGCTAAGAGCTGGGGAATATATGCATTTATATAGATATACACATCTATATGTTTATAAATATGTCAGTGTGTGAGTATAAAGTGGTGGTTTCTTAGACTAACTGGTTTGACCTTGAACCTGTACCAGTCAAAACAGAATATTACTTTTATTTATGCATTTAATGGATTGAAGAAAGAACATTTTCTCTGTAACTGCGCTAGGGAGGGGAGAGGAGTGGAATATACCTAATCTTGTATCTCCTGGGTTTGGCACCATCATTATTGTTTATTCTTATTCTCTAAAAGCAGAATCTTCTGATGGCTCCCTTAGGTGAAGTTGGGAACTATTTCGGTGTGCAGGATGCAGTACCCTTTGGGAATGTGCCCGTTTTGCCGGTGGATAGTCCGGTTTTGTTAAGTGACCACCTGGGTCAGTCTGAGGCAGGTGGGCTACCCAGGGGGCCTGCGGTCACGGACTTGGACCATTTAAAGGGGATCCTCAGGCGGAGGCAGCTATACTGCAGGACTGGATTTCATTTAGAAATCTTCCCCAATGGTACTATCCAGGGAACCAGGCAAGACCACAGCAGATTTGGTAGGTATTATCCTTAACCCTTTAGTGGTCATGTGATGAAATAATGGGGCAGAACTGCGGGCGGGGGGTGCGAGGTGGGAGGGGAGGGGGGGCTTGTGCTGATGGCTGATCCGCCGAGGGAAAAAAATGAATGTGTCCGGGATTGCAGATGTATACAAGCGGCACCACCGCAGCGGAGCGGGAGCCCTCTCCAGAGTCGCCGGGTGTTCGGTAGCGATGTTTGTGCAGCCCCAAGTTCTGTTGAGGGCAGACACGTACTGGGAGGTGGTGGTGGCGGTGGTGGAATTTTTGCTCAGGACGTTTCTGCTGAGTGATTTGATTTCGCGTGTTTAAAGGGGTTTTAATCATTAACCACCACAATTTAAAATTCACTGAGTTTCCTGAAGGGAGTGGCTGTCGTCCTGTACGCAAATTAACGAGGGCTTTTCTTTCGCTTTCTCTGCCGAATACCTGCCCTAGTAAGTGCCTGAATTGCAAACCCAGCCTATCTCGCCTCTCGGCGAGGATTCACCGGCAGCTCCCGCCGACCCGTAGCGAGTCTCGCCGCATGCCCGAGCCGCTGGCGGTGCCTGGTGCCCCGGGAAGGAGGGAGGAAGGGAGGGAGGGAAAGAGAGATGGAGAGCAGCCGTGGGGTCCATGGTCACCCATAACCCGCCGCGAAGCCCGCACCAAACCTGCCTTTCCCGAGCTATGTGGCGTGTCGATCTGGTAGGGAATTTGAAAGAGCATTCCCTGGATTTCATTTCCAGGGGACGCTATTTGTGACTCAGCAGCGAAAGCTGGAGGGTTCATGGCTTCGGCCACTCTGGAAAGCCTGTGCACGCACACGCGAGTCCAGTGGGCCTGGAGCTTCCCTGCTGCCAAGGACACTGTTAAAAGCTCGGCGGAGTGAACGAACCAAAGTAACACATCAGCCTGGATGGGCTGAGTCTTTGGTGTTTTTTCTGTGGGTGTTTTTGGAGAGGTGAGGAAAATAGGCCAGGTTAGCTCGCCGCGCTCCCAGCTGCTGGAAGGAGTTAATTTGAGAGTGAACCAACCTGACAGTACTTAAATGCGGTCGTAAAAACAAAGTCCTGTGGTGATTTCCCCCCTGCCCCCCCTTCGTGTTTTAATGCCAGATGTTGATCGACACCTAAACTGCGTTATTGCTTTGTGAAGCTGTGTAGATAATGCCGGTGTTGTAGGAGATGATCTCCAAAGGGCGCAGAAGGGATAGGGCGGGAGGGGCGAGGGCTGAGGCTCACATGGTCGCAGGTTTATCCTCCATCCCCCGCTAGCCGTTGCTCCTGACACTTCCACGCTGCTTCCAGCTCTGCCTCCCTCCCACGCCGCCCGCCGCCCTGGGCCCCCGGGACTGGGAGGGGGTAGGGAGCGTCATGGGTCTTTCCCAGGGCGCAACATTCACGCTCGCTGACGAGAAAAAGTGCGGAAAGTGTTTCAGGCAGCCGCGCAGTGTGGGAAATGAGGGAACCGTGCATCTGGGCATTTCCTTGACGCAGGCAGGCGCCGTGCCTAGAACTAGAGCCGCAGCCGCAGGTTTCCCCCTGCCCGCTGCGAGTGCAGGCACAGAGAGGCGGGCGCGGTGCGGGGCCGGCGCGAGGGAGCGGTGCGGCGGCGCTAGGCAGGAGTGCGGTGCGGGGCCGGCAGCAGGTGTAGGGCGGCCGCGCTGCTGCGCGCACCGGCAGCCGTGGCTGCGGGGGGCAGGCTTCCCGCGGGGCCCCGCCGCCCCGGAGGAGGGCCGCCAGCTGTTCCCTTCGCAAGGCGGCAGTGACCACATTATTCGCGGCGTCTATTTTTAAATATGGCTTTCCAGACGCAGTTGTAGGAAGCTGACAATTCCGAGGGGCAGCTCTTCCAGCCCTTGCAGCGCCCTGGGTTTTAATAGATGGGTTTTTTTTTTTTCCTTCTCGGTTCGATCGCCCTCTCCTCCCCAAGATGCACCTTTGTGATAACTGGTCTCCCGTGGTGTGCGCCGGTGATGCCCCAGCTTGGTCCAGGGTCTGGCAGACCGGGCACAGCAAAGCCATGGGATGCGCTGAGGCTCCCGGCTTATTTGGGGGCAGGGAGGCGATGTCGGTGCTTTTGCACCGATGCCGTGACATTGCTGTTGTGTTTGCCGGAAGGTCACTAGATATCAGATGCTATTTGGGTTTTGGTGGTTGGAAAGTCTTCTGATGGTCCTGGGAAGGTACGGAGCTGCCTAGGAGACAGCGGGTTAAGTTGGTCTCCTCTGAGCGTGTGCGGGAAACCTGCGTGTATGTGTGTTTGTGTATGTGGGGGGACGAGTCAGAAGGAGGTTTTCCTCCAGGAATGAGGAGGACAAAGAGAAAACACCGGGAGCTGCGTGTAAACTGCTCTCTGGGCTCTGCCCTGTGGGAATCCCCCTCTCCGCATACACGCGCACACACCTCTGGAGAGACATCAGATAAGAGTAATTCTTTTGTGATGCTATGTTGGATGTGTGCCTATTGCATACAATAAACCGAGCCATATTGTGTGTCTATACTCGCCCAGTTCTGGGAGCCCTGGCATTTCGCAATTCCTGCAGCAAGATGTCCATCTCTAAAAGAAAAGCTCCCTGGGAAAGCCCAGCTCGGTCCCCCTCGTAATGTGATCTCAGGTGATCAAAGCCTTATCCCTCCCGGGTCACAAAAGAAAAATTTTTGATGCAGTCTCCTTTAGTCTAGGGCATTTGCTAGACAGTGGAGTCATTGTAAATTCAGGAACTCTGTAACAGCGAAGAGGCGTGCCTCTGTGCGTCAGCACAAGTACTGCATGCACAGCATTAAAAAAATAGGAGCAAGCAGGAAAAGGAAAGGGGAAAAAAAAAAAAAAAAGCTTGTCAGCAGGTGACCTCCGCTCCCCGGGACCTGCTGCTACAAGGAACCGCTGCGTTCATCATCTGCGGGAGCCGCGCAGCCGCCCGCCCTCCCTCCCTCCTCTCCCCCTCCCCTGCCTGCTCCGGCCCTCGGGCTGGCCAGGAGGGTTCAGCGCCGGGGAGGACGCGAGGGACGGCTCCGGCCGGAGGGGACCCTGCTGCCGCCCGCCCCTTCTGCTGCTGGATGCGGGGGGGGCCGGGTCTGCCCTCCTCCCCCCCTCTCCCCTCCGTGCTGTCTCCGGGGAGAGCTGGCAGACCGGGGCGNAGGGGAGGGGCAGGGGCGCCTTAAGAGCCTGAAACTGAAGCAGGGCCCTGGTGCCTCCTGGGGGGCTGTGGCTGTCTGCACTCCCGTCTCTTAATTGGCATCATGTGGGGGAGCGGGCGGAGCGGTGACAGCTGCGACAGGCGGGACGCGTCCCGCGGAGCGCTCGGTTCAGCCCCGCGCCGCGGCCCCGGCCGGAGACAGGCAGGAGGGAGGGAGGGAGGCTTCGGGGACAGAGGGGCGTCAGGGAAGCTCGTGCCCTCGCCCCATCACCGGGCTGACCTCCGGCAGCTTCCTTAGCCACGAAGGACTCTGCTTTCCTCGCCCCTCTGCCCTTCCCTGGGTGGATGGTCGCTCGCTAAATACACGGCAGCACAGCTTCAATGAGCTGCGCTCTCCCCGCGGGTCCTCCGCTGCTTCCCTTCACCCTGCTTCCCCGGGAAGTCATACAAAGAAGTAGCTGGCAGAGATGCTTGTTTACTGTATGTGTTGATAGCGTGTTAGAGCGCTAAGTGGGAACAAAACTGCTTCAATCCAGCAATACAAAGAGAGCCTATATATAGGCGAAGACAAGGGCGGAACAGCAACAACAAAAAGATGTGTAGTTACAGAGCTGTTCATTGCTTAAAGCCAAGGCAATTGCTTCTGTAGGTCTGTTCTTCACCAGAGCTAAAACTAGATGAAAGTGAAAATGTCACGTTGTGTGCAGGACCCACCTCCTTTCTCCTGTGAGCCTGGCAGGAGAGCAGGACTGGCCTTCACACTCCATTCAACATGGTTGGAGTTGGATCATGTGCAATAAGGGGTGTGAAAGGCTGATGTGAACATGTAAGCAATAACTTTCCCCCAAACTTTCTTCCTAACCTCTTTGCGGAGAACGGGTCTTTGTCTTGAAGTGGTTCCATTGAAGAAAATGCTCAGTGCCTGACAAGAAGATATTCAGCATCCCATGTACTAAGACAATTATTTCCTCTCTCGTTTTCTTCTCTTCCCCATTTCTAGCTATAAATAGCACCCTAGCTTTTAAAGGTGGGAGCTGTCCTTGTTTTCATTTGGTCCAGCCTCATTTTGATCTATTTTAAGATCTGGTTCAGATCCTAAGTACTGTCTGTACATTATAGAAACTATACAGTGACAATATTCACAGGAGTGTTGGACCAAATCATGCAATCCTTAAACTAGCAAGGCTTGTGCAAAGACTCCATGCTTGGCCCTGGATAATCTCCTGAAGGACTTAACAGCATGGCATGTAAAACTTGCTGTGAATAGACTTTTGAATATTTCCAATGAAGAAATCTCTAGTCTGATCTGAACTATGTGGATGCTCTTTGCCAAGTGCCTTAAATTCATCTTCTGCCCTTACAGTAAGATGTGACAGTGCTTTTTTGTTCTTTTGACACACTAAGCAGCGTGCACCCAAATATTTGAAACGAGGACAGAAAATCAAGGCTACATTTATACTGATGTGAAAGGTGCCAGACTTACTAACTTAGCTATAGTATGGTATAATACACACTCAAGATTTAACCTCAGCTAAAATTGCTTGGTAATATGTATCAGGTAATATGATCGTTTGGTAAAAGCTTTCCAGAAAAAGCCTTAGTAAGAAATCTGGAAGTATTGCATGTCCAGATAGAATGGGACTGTTTAATTTGTTTGAATGGATTGATTGTATCTGAGGTACTACAGATGCCAGATAAACAGCAAGCTACCACTTTTTATTACTTCAGGAAAAAAACCAATCCATAATTACTAATTATATCCTCCTAGTATTTTGTTCATATGTAGAGAATAACTGAAGATGCCCCAACCTTAAAACAGGGTTATCACAACAATAAGACTATGGTGTTTGTAGTACTGAATAATATATAAGGTAATGATCAATAATCCTTTAGAGGGAATACATTTGGTCTCTACATTATCTTGGCAATAAATTTTCCCTATTGACTTCAACTTGTCCTGTGTTAGATTCATGTGACTCCTGCCTGTTATTGATTAGTGCACAACTCTTTTTGTGGGAGATGCCAAATTAATTGTTCAAAAATATCCATTAAATTGCTTTTTTATTAGCCATGTGAGGCTCAACACCTACTATACAGTTATTTTATTATTTCAGGCAAACAGAGTTTCCAGGAATCTTTACAAATGGTGTGCTTAGGCATGAAAACTCACCAAATAGATTGAAAATGCTCCTCTGTGCTTTATTGTGTGTCTCACAAGTTAGCAGCACTGTGCTTCTGAATGGTGCTTGATTCCTCCTGTGAGATCATTACAGTCTTACATGAGTAATTGCCATTTTATTCCCCACAAGATTTCTAGGTTTAGGCAAGGTTTGGCTGGTAGCATCCTCATGGAAGAGGTAAGCAGTTTGCAGGGAAGGCTGCCAAAGAAACCCTAAACCCTCAGGACCAGATGAGCTGATATTTGATACAGATCCTTACTGTACCATGCACGTTGATGCTGACCCTAGGAACTTTGCAGAAGCAGTGCAGTGCTTGTCTGCAAAATGCTCTTATCTCTGGTGCACAAAGCTCTGTATGAGCTTGCTGTTAATTAATCAGTTATACAGCATTATTTCAGTTTATTCTGGATTTGAGATGAGCAAAAAATAACTCATCAGAGAGGATGGTTAATATCTAGACAGAAATGTGTGAGACTCTGGACTATACTAAGTATTTTCATTTCTCAAGCCTCTGGAAGATCATCCTGTGAGTAATGTTTTCCTGATATTCCTTACTCATTGATGCCTGGAAGTAGAGATTTTGGTTCCATGTGTAACATTTTTATCTCACAATTCTGATTCAACTGTATTTACTTTGCAGGACTGATTTCATAGGCTCTTTAATACTGCTAATTTTGGCAATCTATGAGGTTGTTTGGTTTCTTTTTTCTTTGAAGGCATTATTTGTTGTGCAAATTAGAATACGACTGGGTGTTTAGAAATGATGAAAAAGAGAGTAAGCTTTTGGTTTTCTACCTTAATGCTGTTTGCAATGATTGCTCTAGCAAAGACTCAAAGGACTTCTCTTCGAGATACACTCATTTGTTCCTCCTCTTCCTCCAAACAACTCTCAACATGGAAAAACACCTTTGAAAACAGCTGCTTGTCAGAGATCAGTCATAGCTCACCAAAAAAATCCCTTTCAATGGAAACAATATGCACATTGATTGTTTTTTCCCTGCATTTTATAGGTATACTGGAATTTATCAGTATAGCAGTGGGCTTGGTCAGCATCCGAGGAGTCGACAGTGGACTCTACCTTGGGATGAATGAGAAAGGAGAACTGTATGGCTCGGTAAGTTCCTGCTAGCCTTGGGCAATCATCATCTTTACATTCTGGGGGTAAAATACTTCTTAGGTCCTACAAACTCTCCTTGCACTAGGTGCTTTATGAGCAGTGTTTCTACTCTAAATATCTTGCATTCGAATTCGAGACAAGACCTTGTGAGTGGTATAACAAATATGGGAGAGGGAAAAGGTGGCAGAATCAGGAATGAGTAGTAATCCAGATGGATGACAACTTAGATGGAGACTGATGGCTAGAACTGGTCACTGAAGACTTAAGAATGTACTGTAAGACTTTTAAGTGTGTCCTTTGAGTAGAGACCTAAAATGAGACAAAGTTTCTGCATTTTATTTGATGGATTTGAATTGATGGAAGTAGAGGGGGAGGCAAGGGGTGGCATATGTGGAGGAGAAAGTGAGAAATAGGAATGGTTCAAAGCTACAAGAAGTAACTCAGCAGGGCAAAAGGTTTTGTAGTCTTGACCTGAAGGTTTAGCTGGTGCTCCCTGAAGGATGGCAGGAGGAGAGAGTAACGGGTGTGAGGGAGCAGGATAAGTTGGTATTTCAGCTGTGGGAGTCAGCCTGGCAAACCAGCCTGCCTGCAGCTCATGGGTGACTGTTCTTGGCATCATGGGCTGTCTGGCAGCAAAGGGCTGTGTGTGTCTGTGTGTGTGTGTGTGTGTGTGTGTGTGCATGCACATGACATGAACCTCCTAAGAAATGATTTGAGACCTCTGACAGACTCTGGGATTCACACTGTGGGCAGGGGGAAGCTGAAATTGAACAGGTAACTTCCCAAACAGTAGAAGGCAACCTCTTTGAGCAATAAAGTATGATCCACCAAAGTTGCCACAGAGCAGAGAAGCAGTTGTATTTGAGGCAGGCTATGACAGGTTCAAAGGGTGAGCAAGTGTCTAAAGTGAAGGGAGGCTGTGTGCTCATTGGGGTGCATTAGAAGCATGGAGGAGAAGGTGACAATGCTGGACTGATGGTGTCAACATTGCAGAGAGAGACACTCAGCAAGGAGTTCAAGTGATAGAGAGTGGGTTTGGGTGTAGATGAAGATACCTGTGTCAGAGGGGAGCAACAGGAACTGGCAAAAGGATGGGGAGGGAACCAAGTGGGACAGCAGTGTGAGTGGGCAGGTGACAACAGAAGGAGGAGAAGGAAAGTTCAGCTTCCATATACATGATCCATAGAGGAGCATGAGGAAGCAAGACCAGGAAGGTTCAGCAAAAGTGTTTTTATAGGAGTGTCCAGGTTTACTGATCCCTTTCTAGTAACATTTTATATCAGAGAGTGAAAGTATAGAGGGGAAGAGACCTCTCTTCTGAGCAAGGAGCAGGCTAGTGGAGGAAGCCAGAAGGTACAGATCATGACAGTGTATGTGGGAGGCAGAAAAGAGGTGGTAGCATGAGAGAAAAGGCTGGGATGGAGATGGAAGAAGCGGAGATGCAGAGAGGGTGAGAAGCAGTGAGTGGGAAAGGTAAAAGAGAAGGGACTTAGCATAAGTGGCAATACAGAGGAGGGAAAGGTTGGAAGGATGGAGAGGAAGACAGAAAGGGAATGAATGCAATGACAGATGTAAACAAGTTGCCTGTAAAAGGATTGAGCTGTCACAAGCCACAATTTTTGTGCAGCTGATGAAAGGGATCAAGAACTGGTGAAGCCATGAGTTTATGGTTCAGTTAGGCAGCAAAAGGCAGAACAACATCAACATAAATCATAGTGTTGATAATCATCAGTAAGAGTAAGCATTTAAACAGATAAACATAGTGAATCAATTACTCTACACTTCAGATATTCAGTAAATGTTGTTATTGATAGAGCTTAAATGCACAGACCTGAGAAAGCAAATGTTACATCCCTTTTCTGTGCAGTCTATAGTTTGTGTTTGCAGTTTGTTTGATTGTCAGAGTGAATTAGTCAAAATATTCCTTGCTGGAGAAATAGGCACAATAAATCCTTTGTAAATCACTAAGCTCACTAATAAAATAGTTGTTCCCTGCACACAGTTCTAAAGGAGACTGCTCTCCTAGGGGTTTGTGTCTCACAGTCCAAGAGAAGGTCTCCCTGACCTTCTTTCTCTACAGTAACACAAACTCCCCAACCTCTTTGTGTTTCTTTCCTGGAGAGATAGAGTTAGCTGTTCCTGCTGCTGGCAATCCAGTGATTGTCACTTGGCAGAGATTACAGAGCTCACCACTCCCAAGGAGGACATGCAAATAATTTCTCTCCTTTACTTTGCCTCTGATTAGTTGCACTACTGATAGGAACTTAATTTTCTTGGAGACCTTTGCCTCCTAATTGAAACTAGTTGAAAAGCTAAGGAATGACAGACAGGCAGGCAGATGGATGTAATAATTGGATAACTTCTTCCCCCCCCTAAGAAATGATGCTAAAAATATGAAGCCATTCATCCTGGAGAACTGGCAATCTATAGGGCCAGAATGCAAAGTTCAGGTTAAAATCTGATGGATGACATGGCTTATTGTCAGCCTCCAGAGATGGGAGGTACTAAAGAGGGATGGTAATTGAATTACATTACTTTCAATGAAATATAACCTCTAATGGTTACTCAGTGTGATGATGCTTTAAAGCTTTGTCAACACTAGCAATCCTAGTGCCTATATTTCAGCAACTGTCAGCTCTCATGGAAACACTGAGATAAGCAGGCCTCAGAGCAGAGTTTGGTGTAGAATTGGCTGGGCATTTTTAAGTGACAGTGTTTTGATCCAAAAAAAATGCAATTAATTGAAAAGGAAGTCCTCTAATGGGAATAAATGTTGTACTTTGAATCAGAAGTAAGGCACAATCCAGCAGAGAATAATCTTTCTGGTGAGAAGAGCAGAGCAGTTTAAAGTTTCAAGACTGATATGTGGTAGACTGAGGTTCAAGTTTTTCACCTGAATTAAGCATAAGGCTCCCTTGAGTTGAACTCTGTGGCACCAGCAAGTTGTCCTTGTGTTGTCTGGCCTGGGAGATGGATCTCTCAGTCAGGGCCAGGAATAGTACCAACCAGCTTTGTCCTGAAGCAGGTACATTTACAAGGCTGTCAATGTGTGTTCTAAGGTGGGAAAACTCTTCCCCATTCACATCTGAATAGCAACCTAAGAAATAGCTGCTCCTGCTCTCTTGTGTTTCTGCAAGTTCAGTGCTGTAGCACTTGGCACTGCTGGAATAGATGCCCTGTGTCTATGACACTCTCACATTTGGTTTCAAATCACTGCATGAAAAACATATTAGGTGTGACTCAAAGCAGTGACCTAAAACATTTCTATCCTTCTGTTTTTGTATTTGAAACATTTGTCACAGGGAGGTTTTTCCCAGTGTATTTGTGATGCCACTGGATATGGGAGAGATGCTGAAGCAGACAAGCCAGGATGGGTGATCACTGCCAATTTTCATGAGAGGCAACAGTAAAGGCAGTTTCAACACACCTTGATCCAGACAGGTTCCTCTTGGCCTCCTCAAAGTGCTGCTTTCCTCCTCAGTTAGCTATCTGACAAACCTCTCCCAATTTGCCACCATTACTAGGGGCAGTTCCTACTGCATCTTCTGGTTAAAAGAGCAAAGTGGCTCTCCTGCTGCTCCCAGGCAGCAATGTGTGACACAGAGTGGCTCTTCTCAAGTTCACCCCTTGGATTTAGATAGGGAAAGCTGAAGATATATGTATGTGGTACTGTTGAGAAGCCAGTGGTAGCTCCATAGCAATGATGTGGTTAATGGCAGCAGCTTTCCTTCCCATCTTTGTTCCTGCTCTCTCCCTTTACTTTGCCTTCCCCTTGCAGTCTGCAGCTTCTCTTGCTGCCCTGGGCTCTTCTGCAGTAGAGAGCTGTGCTAAATCTCACTACTGGCACCCCTGCCCCACCAGCTTCCCATGGATATGGACCTGCCCCACTCCTCTTCTCAGACTAGATCTAAGGAAGAAGTTTTTGATGCTGAAGGTAGTGAAACACTGGTTAGATGGGGCTCTGAGCAACCTGATCTGGTTAAAGGTGTCCTGACTCCTTGCAGGCTGATTGGAATAGAGCTCCTTGGAAGGTCTCTTCCAACCTAAACCATTCTATGAATCTATTAAACTCTGGTGTCTCCATTGCTCCTTGAGTCCTTGGCAGGTGGTAAAAGGCAGTTCAGGTTGGATGCTCTGGGAGAAGATTGACAGTTGGAAGATTTGGAGCAGCTACAAGGAGAGCTGTGCAGTGGGGAGATGGTGTTGGTGTTGGGCAAGATAGGTTAGAAATGCTTTGAAGGAGAAGGGAAAGAGAGAGAGAGAGAGAGAGGAGGCTTCATGTGCCCACAGAGCAGCTGGAACAGCACCAAAGAGCCCAGATCTGCAGTCAGGGAGGGAGGGTTCTCACCTCCAAGTTTGAGACTTGCAGGGTGTGTGTAGCAAAGTGAGCTTTAGGACTGCTTATAATAGAGTAGTAAATTGCTGTCTTTGAAAAAATCAACTGAAAACTTGTTTATCCCAGTGTTTTTGAGACACTCAACCTGCCTTTTGTGCCTAAAAGGACAGGGGAGAAGGGTGGAGGAGGAGGGAAAGAGAGAACTGTCCTTGAAGAAACATGTTTTGCCAGTCAGTGTGTGGGGAGGTGCTGATATTGCCTCTTTATTGTCCCAGCAGGGCTGCACCTGCAGTGGCTTTTGCTTTTGTTTGGGTCCCCACAGACCTGGGAGAACTGTGCAGCTACAAAAGGGAGTGAACTGATTTTGAGTTTATTTTCTTTTTAACCAAAAAAAAGGGACAATTTTTCATAGACTACTGAAAATGACTTGGGGTAGGTAAGGATTTGTTTTGCTGCAATCTAAAAATATCTTTTATGTTCCTGTGCAAATAAGGGAAGGGAATTGTTCAGCCCTTTTTAAAGGGTAGGTCAAGGTGCAAGGAAACCATGTGAAGAGAAAAACAGGTTGAAGGTGCATGTTGGGAACAGCATTTGGGCCAAGTATTAAGGTCACTACAGATATCTAACAGTATAGATAAACAAATTACTCTGCAGTATCATTCACACTTTCCTGTTAGTGTTAAACACCTTCCATGTAAAGCAGTTCCATATGCTTCTGGTTTTTTCCTTCTCTTTCATAACCTGCATTATCTGTCAGTGTAGAGGCAGGCACCTGTGGCTGAGCTGAGCCTGGAAACACAACAGTTGCACTGCAAAACAGTTTGGGAAGGAGAATTAAATGCAGCTTCCCTGACTGAAGGTGAGACTTCTAGGCTGAGAAGTGGTCCAGTCCCAGGAGGGATAATGGCTATGGCAGCAGGTTTAACACCCTTCTGCTTTTGTGTAAAAATAATAAAGTGCCTTTTGGTAAAGTGATACAAATGGGGGAGAAGCACAGGGCAGTTCCTGGGGTGGTCAGACTTTCACAGTATCACAGAATCACAGAATGTTAGGGGTTGGAAAGGACCTAGAAAGATCATCTAGTGCAACCCCCCTGCCAGAGCAGGAGCACCTAGACCAGCTCACACAGCAATGTGTCCAGGCAGCTCTGCAATGGCTCCAGACAAGGAGACTCCACAGGCTCCTGGGCAGCCTGGGCCAGTGCTCTGGCACCTGAACTGCAAACAAGTTCCTCCTCAGCTTAATACTAAACCTCCTGTGCTCCAACTTGCTCCCATTCCCTCTTGTCCTACCATTGGATGCCATGGAGCAGAGCCTGGCTCTCTCCTCCTCACACTCACCCTTCACATATTTCTAAGCATTGCTGAGGTCTCCTCTCAGTCTCCTCTTGTCCAGGCTGAAGAGACCCAGCTCTCTCAGCCTGTCCTCCTAGGGCACATGCTCCACTCCTTTCAGGATCTTGCTGGCCCTGGGCTGGACTCTCTCCAGCAGCTCCCTAGCCTTCTGGAGCTGAGGGGCCCACAACTGGACACAGCATTCCAGGGGAGGCCTCCCCAGGGCACAGGAGAGGGGAGAAGAACCTCTCTGGCTCTGCTGGCCACGCTCCTCTTAATGCATCCTAGGATGCCATTGGCCTCTTGGCCACAAGGGCACATTGCTGCCTCATGGGCATCCTCCTAGCCACCAGCACTCCCAGAGCTTTTTCCCCAGGGCTCTTCTCCAACACATCAGTTCCCAGTCTGTACTGATCCATGGGCTTGTTCTTTCCCAGATGCTGTACTTTACCCTTCCCCTTGTTAAATGTCATTCAGTTTCTCCCTGCCCATGTCTCTAGCCTGTCCAGGTCACTCTGGATGGCAGCACAGCTCCTGGTGTGCCAGCCACTGCTCCAAGCTTGGGATCATCCAATAAGTCTGCAAACATCCACAAACTTGGTATCATCTGCAAACTCTCCACATGAGCAGTTTTGCTCAGGAAAACCTGGCACTGCCATGATCCCAAAGCCAGTGGTGCCTCTTAGCAGTAGCAAGGACTTGTGTCTTCCTGAGTCAAGCTGCTTGAAGCTGAAGAGTTGCAAGAAACAGGCTTGTGGCTAATTTGAAAGGGCAAACTTTGAGATCTCAAGAGGACTAGATCAAAAAGGTGCTTATGGCTCTGGATGTGAAGAAAACTTGATACAGAAATCCTGTGGAAACAGTATCCCAGCAAGGGTGAAACTGGCAGGAAAGGTTTGGAGGCTAAAAGGCTGTAGGCACTTGGCAGAAGGTCTGTGAGGAACAGGAGAAGGGCAGGTTGCAGAAAAGCATGTGTCTTAGAGCTGTAGAAGCATGGGGATAAATGGAAATTGCTGCAATAAAGCTGACTAGGGCCCTGAAAAGTATACTAAAATATAAGGCAAAAACGTTTAAAGCTATATAAATGAAAAGGGAAAAGGAATCTCTACAAACAAAGTGTACTCAGGCTCGAATGTAAATGCAACCTAGTGTGAATGTGGCTGCTAAGTGGGCTAGCCAGCATTCCTGATGGGCTCCTTGGGGTGGTAACACAGGGCTGGGAGATTCCCTGTCTTGTGATTAACAGAAGGCAACTTCAGAAAAGGAACTTGAGGACCTGAAGTGCCCCAAATGTCTCCATGTGTAGCTCGAGGAGAGCTCTGTTGGTGCCACTGCATGTGCTGCTGGTAGGATCCAGTCTAAATGCACAGTGCACTTGTGTTAAAGAAGATGAATTTAAACCAAAATGGGTGCAGAAAAGGCTAACTGGAAAGATCAGAGGGATGAAAAGACTATCAAATGATGAAGTCTAAAGATCTTGGCTTTTTTAGCCTTTAGAATGAAAACTGAGAGGGTACACTCTTGATCTCTAAATACATGAAGATTTAACAGTAAGAGAGAAAGAAGTCCTTGAAATAGAGGACAAGAATGAATTGGTTGGAATAGCTTAGGCTGGATAATGAGGAAGTTTCAGGTCAGGAAGCAGTGAGATGGTGAGGTGGCCTGAGAAATTCCTGCAGGGAGGTGGGAGATGAAGCACAAATGCTTTCTCTCTGCACTGTAGAGTAGGAAACAGATTGGTATGTGTGGAAATCTTCTCTGTGGAAGGCATAGGTCTGATGAAAAGCCCTGAAACTTTAGTTACTTGGGGAGATTTGTCTACAACCTCATCTATTTCACCTTTGCAGATAAGCCTTTGCCTTGCTGAGAGCTAAGTACAGTTAAATAGTGTTCTTCACAGCTACCAATGCTGGGGATGAGAGCAGAAACTGCAACTCACTCAGCAATGTGTGAAGGTCTCCAGAGAAAAGGAAGATCTGTTGAGATGTGGCTCTTGGTGTAAGATGAACTGATAGGTGAATCCATATACTTAACACAGATGATATGGGAGAAAGCTCTAAGAGGAACTGCAGCTGTTGGCATTCTTTTTAAACTAAGACTTGGGTCTGGTTTTTAAATGAGTCTTTCACAGATTGTAACACCTGTCACCAAAGAGGGACATCTGCTAACAGTATCCTATGAGACAGGCATGACGCTTTTCCTCAGGTCTTTGATTTTCCTCTGAGGACTTCATTCCAGATGCTTACTAGGTTTAAAAATCATTTTGTATGAGAGAAAACCTTCAGTGATCTCCTTACCTTGTTCTGCTGTTCTGTGCTTGGATTCTCACTACATGCTTAGCACAGGGAAGTTTTAGAAAGCATTCTGCATAAATTATATATATATATTTGTATGTCTATGAAAAGCTAAGCTTTGGTAAAGCAAGATCCTACTCAAAGCTTGATTTAATGATTTGCTTTCCTCTAATTAAAGATGTCTGGAATTTGGTATTCTTACAAAAATAGGAGATTAGAGGTGCTGCTTGAGGAGGGAGCCAAGGTGATCTAACCCCTGGCAGAAATGGCAGTGCTGCTTCCCTGCCTCCACTGTGTGCTTCTGCTCCCTTCCTTGCTCCAACATGACCTGTCAGGAGACTAATTTAGGGATCTAAAGCCACAGAAGAAAGCTTGCCTTTTTTTAATAGTGTTGCTTCTCTGCTTATTTATTTCCCTGAGCTGGCTTGTTGCCTATTTGGGTGAAGTCTAGCACTCAGTGGGGGGGAATCACAGAATCATTAATGTTGGAAGAGACCTCTAAGATCTTCCAGTACCTAAAGGGAACTTCCAAGCAGGCTGCAGAGGGCCTGTTTGCAAAGGCCTGCAGTGAAAGGACAAGGGGCAATGGTTTTAAATTGGAGAGGAGTAGATTTAAACTGGACATTACGAAGAAGTTCCTCCCCAGGAGGGTGGTGGAACACTGGCCCAGGTTGCCCAGGGAGGTGGTTGAGTTCCCATCCCTGGAGGCATTGCAGGTGAGGCTTGCCAGGGCTCTGGGCAAGCTGCTCTAGTTGGGGATGTCCCTGGCCACTGCAGGGGAGTTGGGCTAGATGAGCTCCAGAGCTCCCTTCCAACCCAAACCATTCTAGGATTCTATGATCATCAAGTGTAACCATCTATCACCACCATGCCACTAAACCATGTCCCTGAGTACTGCATCTCTACAGCTGCAGTTTGGTGTGGGAGAAGGGCTGGGTAATGCATTGCTGACAGCAGTAGTGCCATAACTGCACTGCAAACCCAAATCCTACCCAGCTAGCAAGTGCAGAGCATATTCAATTTGAATGTCTTCAGATTCACTTTGTTGCAGTTGTGTTGCTTCCCAGTCCCTGCAGCCCTCAGTGCTCCTGGAGCTAGCTGTGTGAAAAGGTTCAGTGTCTTCAGTTGATCTGAGAATGCTCTGTTGAAGTGACATGCTAAAAGAGCATCATCAGCAGTAAGATACTGAGAGATGCTTGGGGATTATTCAGTGCCTCAGATGAAGATCTGATGTGCTCTGGTTTTGACTCAGGAGCCAGTGGGATGTGAATGTGGCACTCTTTGCCACTCATCATTTTCAAAGACACAGTATAAAAGTCTGCCCTGTGGGGACTTCATTAGGGATTTTTGTCTTGCTTGAGATGTGCTTTGCAGTTTGAACATGCTCAGGCTGATTTGGGGCTGGGCAGTAATGCAGTTCATTTGTGTTGCATTCAAAACCCTTAAGAAAGCAAGCTTGTTACAGGGCAAATCAATTTTTTTCCCTCCTTTATAAAGCCCTGTATCTTCTTTTTCATTCCTCTTACAAAGGCAGACCTCTGCTCTTCTGATTTGAAGATGAGATTTGATATTTGTGTTCCTTGCCTCCTGCTGAGGAAAAACTTGGCTTCTGGTGTGGATGCTGCACACTTTTGAGGTCTGGCCCAGGCTGTGCACCTTTAATCTGCTCAACTTTACTCTTCAAATTTAACACAATTATATGGAGGCAACTGTGACTGAGGAGCAATTTTGCATTGATTCTAT
Source organism: Bucco capensis (assembly GCA_013396975.1). Classification (NCBI taxonomy): domain Eukaryota; kingdom Metazoa; phylum Chordata; class Aves; order Piciformes; family Bucconidae; genus Bucco; species Bucco capensis. The sequence goes on from VWZO01017863.1 coordinate 125,213, forward strand.
TACTGTTGAAATGTCATTAACTTCAACAGAATCAGCATTGGACCTGCTGCTGTAAAACCACCAAGGAATTGGATGCTTGTGTCCAGCAGAGCCCAGAGCTCTACTGTATTCTTAATTTCTAAACTGCAAATCTAGACCAGGTTCCTGCCCATCATCTAAAGATTGTCTGTCCACATGCAAATGTTTATTGTTTTTGTGTAGCAAAGGGGATTTTAGCCTACTGATGCCTTTGTTAGGACAGGCTGGGTCAGCTCTGTCACTGAGAACCAGACTCAGGGTATAGCAACACTAAAGATATATCAGGGAAATCTTTTTTGTTCTACTCAGAATGTGTATATAGATCTATTACTTTATGGTGTGATTGCCTTTGGGAAAAGGAATAGGCCAAGTGTCCAAAGGATCATCATCTCTGGAGGGACTGGTGGTGAGAAATGTTTGCCAATGGAAGAGCACTGCTAGCTAAAAAAGCAAATCTAACATCTTTTCTTCAGCAGCAGCTCTTTCAAATACTGGCCTGCCCAAAAAAGGTGGGGAAATTAAAAGGCCTCATTTTTAAATAACTTAAACTGAATATGCAATCAAGTCATGCTGGGTAGAGACCTTAGAGTCCCAACTCTTTGCTCTACTGCTCACCTAAGCACTGCAGACTTTCAAATCTATCTGGCAAATGTATTGATTTCTGAGCAGGACTGGATCTTTCTGTGCTGCTTGGTTTGTTTGATAACCCTCATCTAGAATGACAATGTGCTCAGTACTGTCCCTGTCCTCTGAGCTAGCACCTAGCTTTACATCAAATCAATACCAACATATAGAGACAGGCTTGGGTTCATCAGTCCTTGACCAAATTATCTTGGAGAAAGCATAAAATGGGAAGTACTTTCATAGTGTACATTTTTATCACTACAGAAGTGTTACAGTTATTTGGTCCCTGTGGCAAAGTGTTTTATGAAGGCTCTTGAGCATTGTGCTCTTCAGTTATATGATGACACCTTGTAGCTGAGGGATAAGGTGCTTGTCTAATGATGGATAAATCCAATCTGAGGGGTACTCAGAGTCATGCATTCATTTTATCACCCACTTTACAATGTCTTTTAGTGCATGAGTTTAGCTACTCCTGCAAAAGGTAGCACTTTCTGCTGAAGGAGAAACTTTCTTTCCTTTAACCCAGTGCCCTGTGCTTTGAGAGCCACACACACAAGAAAAAGAGGGGTTAAAAAAACCCTGACAAACCACTTTGATGCTATGTTCCATCTGAGTTGCATTTAAGGAAAACCATGTTTTATTTCAAAGTATCTCTTCAGTTAAAAGCTTAACTAGTGTTTCAGGCTGAAGAGTGTGTGTGTAGCTGTAGGATAACAGCCCTGGTTTGACATCCACGTTGCCTTTTGCTAGAAGAGAATTTGTGAAGTGGGGAGCCTGGGCTAGGTCAGGTTACAGCTTTCAGTCAATCTGAACATGCCTGAAATGGTTCTTTCTAGTGTCTTCAAATCTTTGTTGCCTTTTTATCATTGCAAGCCTGATCCAAGTTCCATTTAAGCTGATGGTTTGTTTTTTTTCCTCTCCTGACTTCTTGCAGCATTGGCTCTGTCCCTGCTATCAGATTGCATACCACCTTGCTTTCTGATTCTTGGAAGGGTTCAGCCAAGCATTATGAATGAGATGCTTAGATAACATTGATGAGTGCAGCTCTTTCTTGTGCCAGGGAAACCAAAAATAAAATAGAGGTCAGAAGTGTGACGAATAAATGGCACAGTGTGGGCCCAGTGCTGCTGGCACAGGAGGGAGGGGAACACACCTGCTTGGATTGTTAAACACTTGACTTTATCCTGGTTCTGCTCCGTTGTGGCATGGAGAAGGGAAGCTCTTCAGCTTGCAGAGAAATGACACTGTGACAGCTTACATGGCCCCAGGCCTATCCCTGGAGCTTTGTTATGACTTTCCAACAGCAGCATGAGCAGATCTTGGGCATTTAGGTGAAAATGAATTTTCCTCTAATGCACTTGGCTGGGCAGATCTACATCAAACCTTTCTGGACAGAAGCATGGCTGCTGGTAGGCAGCCTGTGCTGCCAGATGCCAGCTCAGGCACAGTGGGATTGCTCTTCCTATAATGATTTCACGTCCAGGGAGGGCACGCTTAAAGCTTGACAGATGCTGCAAACTTGAAACCTCAAAGGAGTAGATATCAGGAAAACCAAGAGCTGTGGATTTGGCAGTGGTGAAAATGGATGGAGGCCTAATTGGCATCTCATCCTCCTGCAGGTCATGTCAGAAGAGCTCTATAAACAACCCTAGGATAGCAGAGTGCTCCAGCTGCAGGTCCATGATGGTGTGGAGAGTAAAAGAGAGGGAAAAGAGGGAGAAGCAACGAAATCCTTGCTGCACTGACAGCCTCCTGGGCTTTTATTTTTGATGCTGGAGACTTCTTACTTAGTTCAGGAAGCTCAGTTTTTCTGTCACCTTCCTTGGGACATGGAAGCACTGCAGTGTCTGTATCTGTGTAGCTATTGTGGTTTTTGTTGGTAGTGCTCCCAAGGGGACCAAGTTCTGCTGGGGCTTGGGAAATTCACAAGATATTAATCTTTAAGCAGTCTCTTAACTGCTCCATGGCAGCAGTACAGAACAGTCATGCTATTTTTTTTTATAGTAAGTGGGGATTTATGCATAATAAAAACTTTATACCTATTAACTAGAAGTTTAGGAGGAGAAATCCTCCATCTCTATGAAAGTACAAGGTGACCTCAGCGAGGGAGAATGCAATTGGCCAACAAATTGCCCTAATTTTTGCCAGGACACTCTGCCTAATTTCCCTCATCTTCTAGAAAGTGCCCTGGAATATGAAATGCCTGTAAGTGGTAGTGTGAGCTACATACACCCTGGCTATGTGCTTGCTGTCTCTTGTGGACCTGCAGGCTTTCCTGCTGTCTTCCTCAAGTGCTGATGGAGAAGCACTGACACAAACACAACTAGTTAGCTAGTCCTTTTTGTTGTTTTTTCCTTCTTTTTCTGTCAAATTAAAGCAAGCATTCTGGAAAAAAAAAAAGCACTGCTTGGAGGAAGTGTTTAAAGAAAACTCTGTGACACTCAGCACTTCAGACACTCAATGTGCAGAGCTTGCCTTATGCTGCTCTCCAACTTGGAAAGTGGCACTGCTCTGACACTGCTCTTTGGCTTCTTCTTGTGCCTGGAGCTTGTCCACTCAGCCAGACACTAACAGGCTTAGCATGGCAGATCAGACAACACCACAGAGAAAACTGCACCTTTATTTATGACAGGCTTGGATGAGTGTTAATTATTAGCTGAATGGAGAAGCTGTTTGCATTACAGCATGGGAAGGGCCAACTGCATGGAAAAATCGGTGTGTTTGGAGGCAGAACAGCAAAGAAAACCACTTGGGAAGAGAAAAGGGTTTTTTTTGTTGTTGTTTCTCTTCACTCCATCTGCAGTTTATATTAATATCATCTAGCTGTAATGAAGGATCCTATAGATATAATGATTTGGTTGGACTCGGTGATCTGAGAAGTCATTNATTTTAGTAAGAGAGGCTGGGTGAACACAGTGATGATGTGCAGCCTGTGTGTAGGAAGTGCTGACTCTACTCCAGGTATACTTCTTGTTCATAGTTCTGTGTTTTCTTGTGAAGTGTCTCTCTTGAATCAGTGTAGCTGTTTGCAAAAGGCAAAACTATACATGACCTAGGACAGAAGAGTTTGTTAGATGTGAGATGTATTTGTTTTAAGTAATGATAGTCTGAAGAGGTTTTTCTTTCATCAGATTACAAAAGAGATTGGAGTTTTGGCTCTGTAAAGTTATTTAAAAGGAAAAAAAATTATTGATGTATTTGATAGAGGACTACTAACAACTACTAAGCAGGACAAATGGCTTGCCAGTCATGAAACCATTTTCTGGGCAGTGTTAAGTGTCCTATTTCCACTTATTTCCAGTTAGCTGCTTCACAAAGCTATCTATTTTTAACCAAGCTGGCAAATCTTTTGTTGCAAGAACTGTAACTATGTCCTTTATTGATTTACAATCTCACTTTTAATCAATCTGCCTGGCTATAGGCTAATAGAGTTATTTTTCTTTCTGGTTAGAAGGTGGAGAGTGTAGGAAGGGAAAGGAATTGTGGGCTTGCTAATGCAGCCCAGGCATCCTCTGAGTTAAATCTGCCTTTGGTTTCTGCTCTTGGAATATGTACATCTTTCCATAATTCAGTTATTTGTATGTTCCAATTTAAAGAAAAGGTTAAAAAAAAAAGATCCAGGTAGAGTGTGGAAATGTAGTGAAATGAGAATCAATCACTTGGTTGTGGAACAGTCTCCAAACAGTCCTCATAGAAAACAGCTGCTGTGTGGTGCAAGATCTGCTTTGGATGGTTTGGAAGTTACCTCCTTATTTGGCCCCTGAATTAAATTCCTTGATCAAGGCAGGCAGCCTCCACTTCCACAGCAATGGAGCTTCCTTTCCAGAGCTGTTCCATTTGGGTATGTTTGGTATTTATGTCAGCCTTTGACAAAGATGTCTAGTGACATGAAGTGTGTGGCAAGGAAATGTTGGTGCTGGAAAAAATGATAGAAAAATCAGTTGCTAGAATAAAAAGTATGGAAAAATTGCAGCATTCTAGGGCTAAATCTTGCTTTTTGACTGGGACTGTACAGGCACTTTCTAAAAAGTTCTAGTCAGAAGGGGAAATGCAAGCCACTTGTGATCAGGAAACACCATCTCCTTCCCACCTTGGGAGAGTTGGTTTTCAGCAAGACTTTCCCATCCTGAGCTGGTGAGGCAAGCAGATGCTTGTTGAGAGCCTCACTAATGTATTATGCTCATTTCTGGCTTGAATAAAGGCATGTGTGCTCAAAACATGAGTTTAAGCTAGTGTGAAATAATGTGGGAGTACATGGCGAAGTGATGGACTTAGTGTGAAGTTAACAATTGGCCTCAGTGATCTCAAAGGTCTTTTCCAGCCTGGATGATTCTATGATTCCATGATTCTACATGGATGACTACACTAGTGGGTATTGGTTTCTATCTGCTGTGGTGCTAGATGATCCATTATCATAAGGATCAAGCTGGCTATGGGAAGAAGGATGTGCTGAGATTTTGCTCCCCACATTATTTACAGGGCCTGACCCACTCCAGTGGTCTCTGACTATGAGAAGAATTTTTAGGTGTCCTAGAAGGAAACAGTTTGATAAATTTGTAAACCTTTCTCTAAAAGTGGGACTGTTTTTGTCCCTGCATGCTGATTGCTCTGTCAAGTTCATGTTGAAGCATTTGCCTGCTGTCTATACATGAATTGCTGAGAATTTGGATGAAGGACAAGGAAGATGTAGCTGTGTTGGAAGAGGGTGAAAAGTAAAAACAGGATAAGCTTGTGAAATAAAGACTGATTTTGTAAGCTTGAAATCCCTTGAACTCATCCAGCCCATGGTACAATGCAAACCTCTTTATTCAAGGTCTGCTAGTGAAGTGTTCCACAGCACTGTCAGGATCTGTCAAACCTGCCAGATAAAGAGAGGCTATTTTAAAACTTCTCCTTCAGGGGATGGGGAATTACTCTCCTTGCAAAGATAGAAATTTATGATGATGCTAAAAAAAAAATGCAGATGAAGTGAATAATTAATGAATTCAAGGCAAGACTGAAATATCTTCCTAAAATGTTTCTATTTTTAGCAGGGAGTGCTTCTGCTGTGCTTGTCATGTGATCCTATTGCCTTCTGAGAGCAGGAAAACAATTGGAATGACTTTCTTTCCCTATGGACATATAGTGCCAGCATAGAATAGCCCTCAGCATCTGCTTCTGCCTGAAAGCAAACAAAGTGATTTTAAACCTCATGCAAAATAAAACACTGATGAAAGCTGTACTTAAAGATAATATTTATAACAGCTGAATAGTTTTTTAGAGTGGTTTGTCCACTGAGGCTGTAGAAAGGGGGTTGCTGCTGCAATGGCACATCAGCTGCTGCTGGTATCCAGTGACAATCACTACTGCTGCAGTTTGAAGCTGTCAAAGGACAGAGAGGCAAATAGCAGTAGGAGGTTGCAGGATCTGGCCCATAGATAAGGATTTAATAGGGACAGAGTTGTGCTTATAACCAGTAGGGAATGTTGCTGTGTTTGAGCTACTTTGCGTGTGAACAATGTCCTGAACAGAAATGCCTCTGAAATGAGTGGTTAAATACTGCTGGACCCACAGTGAGCCACATCTCCTGCTCAGACCCCAAGAAAGGAGGTGAGGGATGGGACTGCCATCTTCCTCTCCACCACAGGCTCCTCCTGCAAGCCACAGCCACCTGGGTCCATACAGGGACATGGAGTCAATGCTTAAGTGTTTAACACCTGAATCCCAGTCCTGTCTGGGATTTCTCCTTCCTGAGGGGTGAGGAGCTTCCCAATGCCCATCAAAGGGGAAGAGAGGAGCTGCTTACTTGCTGCCTTTCTTTCCTACTGGAATTGCCACAGGTTGAATTGAGAAGAACCTGTGAAATCCCAAAGCTTTAGGCACTGAGGAGAAGCCTGGCTTTTCAGTGCAGTGCACAGTGCAGAGGGATGCTGCTTTGCTCTCCCCACATGCACAAGGCTTGCTGTCTCCACGTGGGATGGTTCCTGGATGACTCCTGTAAGGTGCTTAGGGCTCCATGGATCCTGATCCTCAACCTTGATCAGCTGCAGAACTCTACCCCAGAAGCAGCATGCTTGCCAAGCAAAGCAGCAGTGAAACAGCTGGGCTGAAGCATGTTGCTTTGGGGAAGGGTTGTGAGCTGAATCACGAGCAGCAGAGATGCTCTCAAAGGCACCTGAAGCTCCAGAGCAAGCTGCAAGCTTAGGTGATGGTGGGTTTGGAATAGTTCCTGGATTAAGCCATGGATGGTAGCTTCTTGAGGGCACTGGAGCTCCTTAGTTGTGCTGAGGCACACGTTATGTACCACAAATGCTTTGCTGCAATCTGGGCTTTGGTCTCCATTTTTCCTTCTCTGTGTATCTATCTGAAAGGACTGTTTTAAGATCTAATATTTGTAAAACACAGGCACTGAAGTCTGCATTGTGTGGAGCTTTGTAGGAACTAGAAATTGATCCTCAGCTGGAAGCTGAGTTTGCTTGATGTGAGAACTTATTCAAGTGAGAATTCATTACAAAATAGTGTATTAAATTATCATGAGTATATTTTTTTATACCAGCTGAAAAGGCTCTTTCCAGCCTTGTTTTTCCCACCTTTCCATCAGCTCTCCCATACTAGAGGTCTCTGCTTTTATTCCAGTCTTGTTCAGTCACTTGTGTGAGTCCTTCCTGAAATGAATCCAGTTATCAGGTGACTGCTTCTTAAGCAAACCTCATCTCTTTAGACCAAAAAGGTGCAGAAGGGTCCACACAGTGGCAATAAATGGGT
>VWZO01017863.1:135098-166256 GCA_013396975.1 Bucco capensis
CAGTGTGAACTCTCAGAACACATGATCTTAGCATCCTTCCTAAAGCAAAACTTGCAAAGTGAAACTAATAAATCTCTATCAATAATGACAATGAGGGGGACAGTACTAGACTTGATTGTGCTTTTTTTTGCCCCCCTAAATTATGTTGAAATATTCATGACTGATAAGAGAGATGACAGGATGTAATATTGAAGAGTTAGTATTTGATGTTAAGCACACCAACATGTTTATTAGCAGCTAGCATTTGGGAGTTAACACTTAGGAAGAGGCATATTTTCCCCCCCCAGTACTCTGAAGGAAATCATGTAAGATCCATATGCATTCAGTAGTTCTTGTATGGCTCAGGATTTATATCTGGTGCCATTACATTGAGGGTAACCTTTGCCATTAGAGCTGTCAGGAGTGTGGCTGGTCCTGGCACCCCTGGCACTCCACAGAGGCTGAATGCAGGTATACTTTGGAGCAGCTCTACAGAAGTTTCCTATTGAAGTCATTTTGCCTCTAAAGCAATCCTGTCCATGGGATATATCTAGCTTTTGGAATGCAATTCTGATCTGGAATAACCTCTGGCTTGGTGTCATAGAATCCTAGAATCCTAGCCTGGTTTGGGTTGGANCCTGAGTGAATGTGACCTTTCTGTACCCAAACAGCTAGGAGAGGCCACATCTCAACTGGCAATAGCAGGGAGAGTAAACAAAATGTGGCATTTTATGATAATTGTTTATGAAAAAGAGATGTCAATTCTGTTGGTTGATGTGTAGGATACAGTTAGACATGCTTGTCTAGGCACTGTTCATTGCCTGAGAATTTACAGCCTTTGACTGCAGCCACAAGTTTGTTTTTAACCCTTCAGAACTGCTGGGACATGCAGGCAATTTGGCTGCAGTCAAGTGCTGAATCATTTGTCTGGGCCACTGGAGAAGGAATTGAGCTTCTGGGGAAGACTAGGGTTCATTGCTCAGTGCTAAACACATCAACCCTCTTGCAAGGAAGGGAGGTTACAACTCTCTGCTTTTTCAGTAAACCTAACCTGCACCAGAAAATGAATCCCAAAGGTGAAAAACCCCGAGATGAGGCCACAGTTTGAGTCTTAATGTTAAACTGACTTGGATTTTTTTAGGCATAGGCAAATCATTACTACTAGTTGACAACTTTAATTTATTTTTCCTTTTGTATTTTTCTAAAGAAAAGATTAAACCCAAGAAAAATGTTATGAGTTTATGGCAGTCCATATAAATAAACTGTAACCCATTGACTCAAATAACCCTTAATGGTGTGTAAATACTGCCTGTATGTAAATAGAGAACCATGTAGTTTAACAGAGGCATTATTGCAAGCCTGGATGATGGAGGAGCTGGCAGTTTGCCACTCCCTGCTGGTTCACTGGGTCAAACCCAGCCTGCTTCAGCTAACCAACAACAGGCTCTGTTCAGTCACTTGTGTCAAATGAGTTATTTCTGTTTGTTTTCTGCTGGGGGATGGGCAAAACCTGGGTGCTGCTTAGCTCCTGTGCCAAGGTGTGAAGGGGAACAGATGCCCTCCCCACTCCTTAGGTGGTCCTGGAGAGATCTGACATGGCAAAGCAGGGAGGGTTGCAGTGCTGGGGATAAACAGAAGTCTTCATTTTCTCCTGCTGCCCATCTGGCACCTTTCTGGAGCACTAGAATTCACTTGCAGGAAAGCCTGAGGGAAAACCAAAAGAACAATTGGTGTTATGCACTTGGTATTCTGTAATGGTGTGTGAATACATAGAGAATTCTGTCATTTGTATAAACACATTGCTCTAGTATTTTGGAAATGGCTATGATTTGCTTCATGTCCCTTCAGAGCATTTGAGTAGAACCAGGCACATGTGTAAGAATGGGACTGCAAAAAGATGTCCTTTCTCATCCCCTTTTCTGAGTCCTTTGCATCATCTGCTTAGCTTCTGCTTTGCTCTGTGTACTCTTGCATTGGGTCAAGAAAAGGGATATAAAATCCAGCTCTGTTACCCATTATTATGGAAGTAGAAATAGATGAGCTGTGAACCATTCTGGATAGCTCTTGGTGTGAATGCCTGTCCCAGGTAATGAGTTCTCACAAAGTCCCTCCCTGTGAGATACATTAGCAAAGATGGAGAGAGGGATATGACCAAGCTTCTTACAACTGCAGCTTGTGAGGTTCTGGATTCTTTGACATTTTGGTGACATCTTGGAAACTCAGCTCCTCCTCATACATGTCTATGTGGCTGTGGGTGTGTAGGCAGTGAATCTGGGGGAACAAGGAACCAACAACATTGTCCTCAGTTCTTTTTGGTTTTTTCCACATGGCATATCATTTATTGAGCTGAGATTAGAAGACTTCTGTTTTCCAGACTTTTATCTCTGATAGAGCTCTCTATGAGTTACTCACAGGTCAGTTCTGTCCTGCCTTGGTGTCATCTTTAACCTTACCATAACACTACCAGGTGGTTTTGCTCCCTGGCCCCTAAATAAGTGACAGTAGTATGGCCTCATCTCCTCTTGTCAATAAGCTGGAACTTCTATCCCTGGAGGGTGGCAGAGCACTGGCCCAGGCTGCCCAGAGAGATGCTGGAGTCAGGTTGGATGACAGGATGAAATCTTTGCACTCACTGCAGAGCATGGTGCAGCACAGGGAGTTCTTCCCAGCTGCTTCAGAGCAAAGCGACCTTCAGCAGCAACATCCTTTCTCTGAAAACAAAACACCATTCATTTGATTCTGTTAATTAATCTGCAGCTCCTGACAACACATAATTGAGGAGCAGCAACTGAGAAAGTGTCCATAGGTACAGTGGAAACTGGAACAGGGAACTTTTAGGAGCATTTTCCCTGTTTTATTTCACATGCCTTAATTTTACTGGAGTTTTTGAACTGCCAGTGTGTTTGGGCTGACCTGTCTGAATTGTATGAAAAGGTAGCTGAAAAGCAAAGTAAAGAGAAATAGATCAAAGCATAATTTCCCTTCATGTGACATTTATTGCTTTAGTGCTACAGGAATCCTCTCCCTCCACATGTCAGCTGGTGGGGAGGCAGTGGCTGGGAGCCCAGGCATGCAGCACTAAGGTGAGCAATGCTGGAGATGCTGCTGCTCTCAGAGCATCCCTGTGTCAAATGGGCTCAGCACTATGTGGGGAAGCCTGAGGCTCAGGGTGCTCCAGCTCCCCAGGCCCAGCAGTGCCTGAGGGGCTAGAGGAGCACAGAGGCAGAGCTGGAAGCTCCTGCAGTGGGGATGTAGCTAGGGCATCTCAGGGGCACTGAGAAGAGTCTGGCAGGTTTGGAGATGGGCATAGCTCAGCTCCTGCTTAGGGCACCCTTGGCTTACCTTTCTGTTTGATACCAAAAAATACCTAGCAAGGCTGCCGATTCAGCCTTGAAAGTCAAACATTATGACAGCTGCCAGGCATAACACTGCATTTTGTCTAATGCACCAGATTTGACTTTCTTTGCTGCTGCAGTGAGTAAGCAAAAGCAGAGCTCCTGACCCCAAGAAAGCCCAGCAGCATGAGTCAGGATTCAGCTAAGCAAGTTCCCTGCTGTTAGGTTGTTGTAAACTCAGCTTCCTATCCTGCTGGGAGAGAAAAAGAGGCAAGTTAAGCAAACTGTACACTTCTGCTGCTGTACATACTGCATATTTCCAACATTTCTCATCCTTCCCAAAGAGATTTTTCTCCTCTCTTGTCTCTCGATATCCTAACTAAGACACAGAGAGAAAGACACTCAGTGGGCAGCACTGCTCCTGACTGGCTGTGGCTTACAGAGCAAGCTAAGTGAGCTCAACCACTCTTTAGTTTTGCTGATTAGGCCAGGGGCTGTCAGGATTTTGTGTCTCAGACAGCAGTGACCACCAGCCCAGGCTTTAGCAAATAAAATACCATGAATACATTCTGAAAAATGTGAACATAATACTCATGAAGGACTATTAATGTGTGCAGAAACTATGCAGGCTGCAAATACACCTTGGTCCTGACCTACAGCATTCCTCTTACTTTAGTCCTAATGGAGATGGCCAATTATGGTTGTAGGATATAGGTTGCTGGTGAGTGCCTGGTTTCACTCTTGGCTTCAGCAAGGTCTGTTTTTCTCTTTTTTGTGTCTAAAAAGAAGGAAGCTCTACAAGTTACTGTACCAAATACTTTCATTCTAAATCTACACAAAGGTCATTGTTAGTTCAAACTGGTGCAAAGGTGTGAAAAAAAACACTTCTTAGGTCATTGTGCAACAACCAGGATTATTTCTTACTGCCTTTTTTATCATTTTAGACTTAATCTCAGAAGCATAGGAGTCCTCATTAGCTAGCAGTGGAAGAACAGTCAGCAAAACCTTCAGTGAGGAAGCTTCAGCTCAGCTAGACAGTTCAAGAGGAGAGCCCTGTGTGGGAAACATATTTTGGATGTGTAACATTGGCATAATATTTAAGTTAGACATTTTCTGTAAGGTTGGAGGCTGAGCTCATGGAAGGCCATGCATGCTCCTCTCATTTTGCATATCTTTTTCTTCCACAGGGGGGAAAAAAACTTAGATGGAGAAATTCCAAAGGGGTTTTGGGAGTGGCTGCAATCCCCAAGGAGGTCTAAAGGACTAAAGCATGAATTGTTTTGTCCTTCTTGCTATGGCAGCCCAGAAAGAGCAAATTTGTGAGTTACTGATGCAACATTGCTTTAAAACTGAGGAAACAGGAGGTGACATTTCCCCCCTTGCAGGCTAAACACTTGCACTAAGGTAGGAACCACCTGAACGTGGCAGCAGTGCCTCTGATGTGTCCCTACTTGGATGCCATTTCAGCTGCAAACCAAGAAATGCAGGGAGCTGATAGCTACACAGCTGGACTCTGAGTTCCATGATGAGCTCAGTGCTACAAACAGATCATTCCTTTCAGCTCCAGACTGAGTTTAAGTTCTCTTCTTCTATTCTCCATGTGGCAGTATCTTTCTGCTTACTGTTAGCATAGGTATGGCATTTCTTAGGTGAAATCATCAAGTTTTACCCCTGCTCACCTCCAGCCTGCAGCTAGATGGACAGAAAGGTGAACTCCTAGGATAAGGATTCCTCCTGACATGAATCATCCTGCACCCAATGCTGACCAAACTGTCAGGGGATGAGCAGCACTATGGTTTTCCTGAAGCTCTTCACCCCTTACAAATATAACTTTGCTCTCTCTAGAAGATCTGTCCCCAAAACACCAGGAACTCTTCTGCTTTCAGGAGAAGTGGCTGCAGGTCTCTGTTTCTAAGAACACCACACTTGCAAATTCCTAGAACACTTGAGCTCTGTGTAAGTGAGCTGGGAACGTTGTTTTGCTAGACAGAGTATGAGAAGGACAACCTAATGCCCATCTACTCAAGTCCTCTGGAATGTGAATAGATTTCCAGCACGGGGCTGAATACTTCTGTTTGTTAACTTAGTGGAAACCACTTGGCAGAGAAACACATTGAAATTATGATGCAGGGGTTTGAAATTAGTACAAAGCACTCTGCCTGCCTGGGGATCCAGCTGCTGAAAGGATCCATGAAAGCAAACTTCAGGGGTTTCTTCAATAGAAAAGGTTCTAGAAAGCCAGTGCTGCAGATTTTTCATTTCTCCTCTCTCAAAAGTGATCCTGAAAGTTATCTGTCCCCATGTAACAAACTATTGGCCAGAAGGCCAATGGCATCCTGGGCTGCAGCAAGAGAAGTGTGGCCAGCAGAGCCAGAGAGGTGATTCTGCCACTGCACTCTGCTCTGCTCACACCTCCTCTGCAATACTGGGTCCAGTTCTGGAGCCCTCAACACACAAAGGCCATGGAGCTGATGGAGCAGGTGCAGAGGAGGCCACGAGAATGCTCAGGGGCTGCAACACCTCTGCTCTGAGGACAGGCTGAGGGAGCTGGGATTGTTCAGCCTGGAGAAGAGAAGGCTTCAGGGGAACTACTAGTGACCTTCCAGGACCTAAAGGGAACTTGCAAGCAGGCTGCAGAGGGCCTGTTTGCAAAGGCCTGCAGGGAAAGGACAAGGGGCAATGGTTTTAAATTGGAGAAGAGTAGATTTAAACTGGACATTAGAAAGAAGTTGCTCCCCACAAGGGTGGTGGAACACTGGCCCAGGTTGCCCAGGGAGGTGGTTGAGTTGCCATCCCTGGAGGCATTGCAGGTGAGGCTTGCCAGGGCTCTGGGCAAGCTGCTCTAGTTGGGGATGTCCCTGGCCACTGCAGGGGGGTTGGACTAGATGAGCTCCAGAGCTCCCTTCCAACCCAAACCAGGCTAGGATTCTTTCTATGTGCAGGCATGGCAAGAGCTTCCATGCTCATCTTCCTTCTGGTTCACAGCAACCTGTGTTTTTCTGCTTGGCTGGCATAGAAGCACAAAAAAGGATAACTAGGAACCTTCTTCATTTAGGTGTTGTGAACTGCTAGTTTTTATAACACTAAAATGCAGCACCATGTAAAATCTCTTTTAGTCTATTACCTGCCTTTGTTAAGAGCATCCACTTTAAAGTGGGACTACTCCAAGCTCATTTAATGCTCTCAGCATCTCTTCTCAGTTTAATTCAACTTTAGCAGCTCCTGGAGCTGATGCCTGACCATGACACTTCTCCAGGTTTCGGTGTACAGCCTTGCAAATATATTGAGAGCTGAATAAAGGAGAAGGTATGCTGATGCTGGAGCAGCATGAGGGTAAGGCCTAATAGTTTATGAACTGCTGGCCAAAGTGAATCCATTTTCATCCCTAAAGGAAAAACTTCCCCAAATCTGAATTTTTGCTGTAATTTTTTTCTTTTTAAAGAGTGCCTCTAATTCCATAATTTTTAGCTAATCAATAGAATTTTCTATGTGAGGTTCAGTATTATGTATCATGGTCTGCCAGAGAGCTGGGTTTTTTTTTATTATAAAATTCAGCTACAAAAAAGTATTACAGATGGATGATTTTTTTTTAACTAGATCTAAAAATAACTTCAACCACAAGTGAATTGATTTTATTATAGAGAAAAAGAAGCCCAGTGTGAGAATGACATTCTAGTGGGGATGGCCAGATAAGAAATTAAGCTTATAGAACTAAAAGTAAGAAAATGATCTCTTCCTTTCTTCTTCTCCCTCTCTGGCTGCATGAGACTAGGGAATTGGAATAAAAGGAGAAAGCTGTCAATCTGCAATGTGTCCTGTGCTTGACATTGCTTAGCAGCAGTGCTGAATGAGCTGACTTGGTCTTCATGACCAAGAAGTTACTGCTGTGGCTTATAGGCATTTTTTTCCCTAAGTTTTTCCAAGGAGCTGAATAAAGCAACAAGGCAAGAAATTGTCTTTGGGGGATGGGTAGAAGTTTCTCTGCCATTGGTGTCAGCTCTGGGTTTGGACAAGCAGTGTGGATAAAAGGGTCTCAGCTGAGCAAACTGTGAACATCTTTCCCCTTAGATCCTCAGCACTCTTTCATCAATAATTTCAGAAAGGGAACTAAGAGGAGTATGTGCTTCTGCAGCCTCAGCTCTGTCTGCTCTTATACATCATTCCCTTCTTGCTTATGTGCTGAACTGTCAGTGTAAGCAGTGGCTTGTTTTTATATTTAGAAAGCAATGTATTAGCTGAATGACAGTTCCTCTGGCACATGCTTTGCTATCTTTCTTTGCCCAGCTTTGTGTGATTTAATTTTAGGAGGCAGCAATTTCCACCTTCAAAAGAACATCTTGGCAATGTCTCTTGCAGTTGCCATTTGCCAGAGGTTTTTATCACAGAAAAGGTTCCTGCTTTGTCGTGCACAGCATGCCCAGGGTAAGCCTCCTTCATTGCCTCTAAAAATGTCAGATTGATTTCAGGGGAACAGACACAGCATCCAACATGTTGGGCTGTACCCAGCCATGGGAACACTGTCCTTTTTGCCATAAATACTCAAGTGTTGAGAACTTCATTAGAGTTGCAGTAAAGGCAGCCAAGAGCCGTCAGGAAAACAAAGGCAAACAATACATTCCAGATAATATTGTACAAGCTGATAACCTGGGACAAGCCTCCTTGCTCCTGGTGGCTCTAACATGGTATAATTCAAGCTTAACATGAGAACAAAGTGGCTTTTGCCTTCCACACTGCTAAAGCCCTAGGAGCTGCCAAAGTGGCTTCACATCCCTGTTGGGCTGATGGGAAGCCAGCATTGGGCAAAGCTGTGCAGTGGCAGCAGATTGGATGGGACAAGGAATGGAAATTGGAAGGGAATGGGTGGAGAAGGGGGCAAGGGTGAGTGGGGAAGCCTTCAAGGGATTGAGGCAGGATGTGCTCTGGAGTGCCATGGGGATGGGACAATCAGTGGGCAAAGAAATCATCTCTTGAGCCACACTGTGAGCAGGGCAGCAGGCCTTTATGTACAGTCCTGAAATAAACAGGGATACAGCAGAAAAATGAAGAAATCCTTCTTCATGACCTTCTCTTCCCAATGGAAACAGCATTTAGGACCCTGAAGCTGGCTACTTACTCAAGTTGCAAGTCTGGATACTAAAGAAGAGTGGAGGGAAAGGTGATACTCAGGGAGGGCAAATTCTTTAGAAAGGGGGTGTGAAGCAGAAATAATTGGTGAAACTACAGGAGAGGAAGGGGAATTTTTCCCAGTATTTGTTAACCATAAAGTAAAAACTGAAAATTAGCCCTGTATCTTTTGTAGCCAGAGGAAGGCTGTGACAAAGCTAATGGGAAAGGATATTCCAGTTAAGCAATTTTTAAGCCAGAAATACAATTAGAATCATAGAATCCTAGCCTGGTTTGGGTTGGAAGGGAGCTCTGGAGCTCATCTAGTCCAACCCCCCTGCAGTAGGCAGGGACATCCCCAACTAGAGCAGCTTGCCCAGAGCCCTGGCAAGCCTCACCTGCAATGCCTCCAGGGATGGGAACTCAACCACCTCCCTGGGCAACCTGGGCCAGTGTTCCACCACCCTCGTGGGGAGCAACTTCTTTCTAACGTCCAGTTTAAATCTACTCTTCTCCAATTTCAAACCATTGCCCCTTGTCCTTTCCCTGCAGGCCTTTGCAAACAGGCCCTCTGCAGCCTGCTTGCAAGTTCCCTTTAGGTCCTGGAAGGTCACTAGTAGGTTGTCAAGGAGATGTTTGTAAGTCTGTAGCAAGAATTGTTGTTCATAAGGTAATCAGTTTAGTCTTCAATCAGAGCATATTTATTTCCAAAATGAAATCTGTAGCCTGTCACAGTGAGAGTCAAGCTGGCACTGTCATCATGGAGAAGGATGAGGCTTTTGGAAATAACTTTCTCCCATACATTTGGGTGTAGGACACACATCTGGAGCCAGCCCCATCCTCTGTGGCAGACATGGTGGAGAAGGCAGCTGCCAGGCCTGGCTGGCTTCCCCCCTGCAGCAGCAAAGCAGAGCTGCAGTGCAGCATGGAGAAGGCTGTACCCCCCATGCAGAGAGAGCAAGCACAGGCAGTAATGCAGCGAGCAAGCTGGCTCCCTTACCCTCAGCATGCCTGGCACCCAGCACACTTTTGCCCTCTGTGGGGCATTTTAACTCTAGGGAGTTAAAGTAATGGCATGCTGAGGTGCTGAAGGTGCTGAGCCTGCTGTGGGGGGGTGAGATGCTGCAAAGGCAGAGTGGACTGCTAGGACTTCCCAGAAAGGAGGTAGCTGACAGCAGGCAGCAGTGCCAAGTGTTTTTTCACAGCCTTTAATAAAACTGTGAGATTCCTTTTACAGCTGTGCAATCCTGGAGAAGCTGGAGGCTTGCATGGATTTACACGATGACAGAGTTTGTCCCTGGCTGGATAGGAGGGAGAACTGTTAGCATTCTTGTACAAAGAATATGACCAGAGACAGCTGGCAACCTATTTCTGGTCCTCAGCACTTCAGTTTCTCAGATGACATCTGAGAGCACCTAGCAGCATTTAATTCTCATTAGTACATTCTTGAAAATGTTTGTAGTTTGCATGAGGTGTGAATTCTGCACCTCTTTTCCTTCCCTACACATGAGGAAAAAAATCATCATACAAGACACCCATCCAACTGTTTTCTCCTGCCATCTAATTCCCATTGCTTTATGCTTTGGTTTGCATGCAGCCATCAGTGCCTTTAAATAGACAGTGTAAAGATTACTCCACCCTCCCCTGCCTTTATTTCTCTGCTCTGAACACAAAGAAGGGAGGAATGAGCCAAAACCTGCCTCTTATGCCACAGTATATAAAGGATTTGTGGCAGCACTCAACACACTAAAAAAGCTGGAATGCTATGCTTTAAATTAGTACAATAAGGGATGACTGGAGTTTTCCAGGGGGAAAAATTGGAGGGAGGTGGCTTATGCTGTCTGCTTTAGGCTATGTCAGGCTTCAAACTGAGGTGCAATTCAGGCAGCTACCTCCAGGAGAATAGCCCTGCTTGGGACAAAAGGATGGACACACAGTCTCTGCCAGCTCTCTGAGGAAGAGGAGAGGAGGAGAGACTGGGCTCATGGATGATATCCCCAAAGGTTTCTATCCTTTCCTGGTGAGGAAAGATCACACAATCCTGCTGGGGAGGAAGAAATGGAAAACCCCCCCAGGTTGAAGAGGAGGGTAGTGTTGAGATGGGTGATGAACAACCATGAGCTGTGTGGAGGCAGCTACCTAAAAAAGGGATTGAATGTAGAAGCAATGTGTGATGGCTATCTGCCTTTCAGAAATGATCAGTTCTCCTCCCTAGCTTTCCCTGTTCCTCCTGAGGATTACATTTTCTCTGCTTCTTCCATTCTACACTTTCCTTTCAGACTTTCGCTAAGTTCAGCTTTAATCTTGGGAAAAAGAGAGGAAGAAGTCATTTCAATTCAACTGTGAGCTTGTGAGTGGAAGAGAATTTGTGCAGATCTGTTAAATCTCCAGATCTAGCTAGAGTTTTCCATTTCTCAGCAGTTTCCTATACTGAGCCTGCCTTGGGGCTGAAGTCCTCTCATCTTGGGAACAAAGATAGGAACAAACAGGACAGTATCACACGTTCATCCTGCCTTAAAGAGGGACCCCTGGTAGCATGACTCCATAAGGTAAAGATACCTGTTTCTATCCAAGAGTACAGTCAGTTTCTTCTTAGATTTTGGTGAGTATATTTGGTGTCTGACTAAACAGAAGAAAGGAGATGAGTTTTTCTTACAGCAGAGAAGCAGTAAGGATTTAATCTCCATTCTGGTTAGTATAAAAAGGGATTGAAAAACATAAAAAGCCACCCTAGTAGATGGCAAGAAGAAAAGCAAGCCAACCTCCTGTCCCTTTTCCTCCTACTTCCATCCTCCAGCATGGACCATCACTATGAAGGAGACCTGGCCTACACTGTAGGAGCAGAAGAGTATCCCAGAGATGCTTCTGCCCCAAACAAGGCTGATGGCAGAGGACTTCAGAGCTGTAAACAGGGATCTCTGGCCTTCCAGCCAGACATGTGTCATGTGGGGTGGCTTCTTGCATCTCCTCTGGCACCCATGATGTCAGGTTGCTGTGCAAAGGCTCTGTAATGCATTGCTGCATTGTTTGCACCCACACTCACAGCCCCAGGCCTGCAGAGAGTTGCTCTCCCAACTCCTAACACCAGGCTTGCAGAGAAGGAGGAAGAAGCTTGCTGCTTAGTTATTCTGGGGGGGGAAAAAAAGTGTACAGTAGGAGTAATCCCAAAGCATGAGGGAGGTAAACTGCCTGACCCTAGCAGGTGCTTTTTGTCCAGTTTTTGTGGAAGGAGGCTAGTGGTGTGCTTAGAGCAACAGTAATTAAGAGTGTGAGGACAAGTTAGGCAAACAAGCAGTGAGTTTAATAAAGCTGGAGTGCCCACAAAGCAGTGTGTCCTCCTGAAACTCTGCACAGGGCCAGGGCAAGGCTGCCAGAGCTTGAGAGGTGCTGCTGCAGTGGCAGGGGCTCATGTCCTCTGGTGAGGCCTCAGACCTCCTCTATGCCCTCAGAGCAGCCCAGAGCATTTTCTTTGTCCCCTCAGGTGTGCTCCTGAACTGGAACAACACCTCTCCATGCTCTCTCAGCCCTGTGAACACATTGTCCATCTTTCACACAGCCAGGTCAAACAACTTCCAGGACTGGGCAAAGCAACAAAGGAAAAAGCAGAAATCTAGTCTATAATTTGCTAATAATACAAAACAATAGTGCAGAACCAAACTCTTCCTAGCCCTGTTGAACTCTGCAAACTTCCCCCCTGCCCCTTTCTCCATCCCAGCCTGCATCCTGCAACCTGCTCCCTATCTAATCTCAAGATGTTTGCTAGCATCTAAAGTATCTTTTACTGTTCTGAATACTCTTATCAAAATCTTGGAGGCAGCTTGGTGTAAGCAATAAGTTTTGTTAGGCAAACAAACACTTTTCTTTACATTAAATTCTATTTAATAGCCCACCAAAAATTCACCATCTCCAATTAATAAAATGCTGAGCTGGAACTCTCTCAGGCTTTTTTGAGCACACCTTCTGAATATTTACATCTGGAGAGTACACAGTGTTTACAAGAACTCATGTTTATTTATCCAAGAACACTTGCACAGAAGAGCTTCTTTGTGCCTAGCTGTACATTTTCCTTTGCCAGTCGATTGACCTTTAGCAATGCATGGCTATTTGTTTGGTAAAAATGATAGCCTTAATCTTAACCTGCCACGTGTAATACATCTTGCTAACTACTTTCCTTTTTTACAGAAAGATTTTGGGTGCTAGGAAATCCCCCTGGGCACTGGGAGGAGGGTTTGAATTCAGCCCAGCTCAGTAGTAAGCAAATATTATCGTTATCTGATGACACTTGCTAAGTGGCTAGAGGAAAACAAGTCCACGTTGGGAATTCACTTGTTAGCACATCCCTGATGATCCCCCTGGCACTTTCAAGCTCTCCTAATAGTTTTTCTCCTTGGGCTGATGGGGTTGTGCAGCTGGGTACCCCTCGGGCCTGTCAAGTGCTGCTAGCTCAGGGTAGGTTGGGAGGCAGGCGTGTGGCTGTTGCTTCTTCCCTGCTTGACAGGATGGCTTTCAATCCTGCCTACTCTGGCATTTCCTCAGAACTAAGCATATTTATCCCTGTATGCTTTGCTATACATTTTCCCTGCCAGCATCCTGACCTTTAGCACTAACCCACAGGTTTGCCTCAAAAGAGTTTGTTGCAGCAGAATCCCTCCTGAGCTGGGCAGAAACCAGGGAATATCCACCTGGAGACAGTGCTGGCTGCCAAGGACCACTGTGTGCAGAGCTGGCCTTCCAGCACATGTCTCTGGATGCTAAGCAAAGCTGAATTGCTTAGCAGGGAGGGGAAGGCAGAAATGAGGGAGGAAGTCACACGGACAGATTGGAGATGCTGATCGACCCTCTCTCCTCAAATTGCAAGGGGACAGGTCTTTAATTTTAAGGTCTTTACCTCCAAGTCTGAGTTAATTAAAGAAGATCCCATGCAGCATTTCCTTCCTTAGAGATGAAACTATTCACTGGTGCAGGAAGAGATTTGAGAGCAAGACTGCAATTTGTGTTTCAGAGTGATGGAATAGGAGCATCTTGGGCACCTGGCTAGACTTTATGCTGTCTCCTCCATTGGTTTGTGTAGGCAAGACTTCAATCTGAGTTTCCAAGGGCAGGACACTCTAAGCAGTGAGTCTCTGTCTCTGCAGAGGAGGAGCAGATGTTGGGGATCTGAGGTCAATAAGCCACTGTAGGAGCCAAAGGATAGAAATGTCCTCAAGCTACCAGTTGAGGAAGGTAAGAGAATTGCACTTCTCTGTAGCCTACCTCCCCCAGAGCTGATAAAACAATACTTTCCTTTTCCAAAGCTCTGAGTTCAGTATCTGCAGTTCTTTAAAACAATACTTTCCTTTTCCAAAGCTCTGAGTTCAGTATCTGCAGTTCTTTAAAACAATACTTTCCTTTTCCAAAGCTCTGAGTTCAGTATCTGCAGTTCTTTAAAACAATACTTTCCTTTTCCAAAGCTCTGAGTTCAGTATCTGCAATTCTTCCTCTAGGAGCCATTAGTTGTGTGTGGCTAATATGTACTTTATACCTACTTCTAGCTATTCTAATTTTGCTTTTGGTGAAAGAACAGCCCTGGAATTGAGACCTTCAGGGGTATGCAGAGCTGTGAGGGTAAATGTTCATCCAGCTGGGATTATCACAACAGTCCAGCATGAGTTTTAACCTATGGAAAACCTCTAAAGTGCAAAGCAACCTAGCAAGTTAAGTGGGAGTTGATGGTATTGAGCATCTCCCAGGTCTGGGCTGTCAAAGAGTGATTTTAATAGCACATTAAGTATGAGATGCTGCAATATGATCAAGTAGCTTTTAATTAACAGGTTCCACGTGCTCTGTATGAAAAGTAGCAGCCATTACAATTGATGAAAAATACATCTCAAGCCCCCTCCAGTGTTCAGTTTAGCTGCTTTAATTTAAAATAAACATTCCTGCACTGAGGTGGGACAAAAGAGAATTTGCTTAATTTTTATGTGACTAAAAAGGGTGTCACAGCTCAGCATACAAGCTTTCCTTCCCACCATAAAACTGCTGAAAATTGGATTAATTGTACTGCTTTCAGCAATTGCACAGACACAAACCATTAATAATTTAGACTCATGGGGTTTGTTTTGTTTAACTCAAAAAAAACAACCCACCCTTTACTGCAGAATGCTAAAATAGCATGAAACTAAACATTTATACTTATGTAGTGAATTTGAGCCAGTGAAAAAAATTAGTTAGAAGGGAATTGTCTTGTTTTGGACCCTGAAGTTCTAGAGAGGTTTATCACAAGCAGCCATATGAAACCAGAAGCTTGAAGAAGTTGTCTGGTTTTGCTGAAGTTTTGGAGCTAACATGCATTATAAGTACTAGAGAGGTGAAGTCATGCTTAACTCCTTCCCCACCACACAGTTGTTTCCCAATACTCCTGAGCTTTGGCACATGATTTTATTAGGCAAGAAGATACCTTTTAATGTTCTTATAATGTCCTAGTGCTCTGCTGCTGAAGAACTGGAGTTAACTGAGTTGGTTTAGTTGATGGCATGGGCATATTTTGAAGTCCACTGCACAAATTAGTTCACAATCTGGAGTTTCATAGATTTTTTTCAGCAGTTAATAAGTATTGCACACACACAAAAAATTCTCAAATGATTTGTATTTAAAATTGAAATCCAGCAGAACAAAGCTGCATGGAAGAAGGAAGGAACAGCTAGGGCTAGAGGGGACCTCTAAGGTCACTGAATCCAATCTTTGCTACCACAGGCAACCACATCATAGAATCTCCTTCAAAAGGGATTCATAAGTCTTCTGAAAGCATTCTCCACTCTGCAGGGCCTTTGATATTGAATACAGCCTAATTGTATAGCATGTACATTCCTGATTAAAAAGAGAGACAAAGAAATAGAAGGAAACGCCGTGTTAACTGAAGTTAATATTTACTGAATAGTGGAAACCATCATTCCACCCACTAAAGCATGATTCATCAGAGCTTGCTCTGTTGAGCCCAAGAAAGCCAGGAGCTGCTTTGCAGGCTGCTGTTGTGCACAGATGACTGGGCACCATCCCTGAGGTGCAGCCATGTTACCCACACACTTGTGGTACGAGGTTGTGGCTCAGCCTCCTGCTGTATCACCCATCCCCAGCACTCCCAAACCACCTCAGGCCCCATAATGTCATCAAATACAGGTAAATACTGTCTTCTTTTTTAGAGTTTTGAAGCTTTTCTCCAGTCCCCAGCCTGTCTGCTTTAGGGAAGTGATGGTTGAAACACTACTGTAGAAAAACTACTCTGGGTGCCAGGAGGCAAATCTTGTCCCAAGAAGGCCAGGAAAGCCTACACTAGGCAGCTGCCTGTGGGCAGAGAGGTTCTTGCATATGATTTTGCTCACAATGTTTCATATCCTCATGTCAGCATGGACTTAATGTCTATTCTGCTTGTGTGTCCCTGCTGCAGTGTCAGTGGCACTTGTGCAAGCCCCAGCATGCAGGTGACAGGAGGATGCTTGGACTACAAAGCAGGCTGCCCTTCTGCAGGTCCAGCTCCCTGGCTTTGATATATACTCTGCTGAAAGCTGGACACTTCATGCTTTTATAACTTCTGCTCTTCCCTGGGCACTTTTCCAGAGCCTTACAACTGCCAGCCTGCTGCAGATGCTGCTGGGTCTCTCCCTACTCACCCAAGCAGTGAGCCCCCACATTAGTAAGGAGCATCATTGAGAGATGTGAGGCTCCCATTGCCAGTGGGACAAGGTACTCAGATTTAAGATGAGCTTTAGCCATTTCCTTTTCTCCTCTAAGCAGCATGCCCTGAAGCCTCGTGAGCCTGTACCCTGTGCCCTTGGGGAAGCTCATGGGCTGTGCCCAGCACCTCCCGTTCCTTGGCTCTCTCCTTGCTCCCTTCCACCACTGGTGGTCAGGCCTGCCTTGCTGCCGTGCCAGCTGTCTGCATTAATTGCTCACTCTCTCTTTCCACCTCACCAGCTCCCCATCTGTTTTTCAGCTCTAGCTCCAATGCCTTTTGATCTGCTCCTGAAGCAGTGACTTGGGCAGGAGCGTGGGCGCAAGCTCTCTGTGGGAGCAGGTCCCTCCCTCCCTCAGCTCCCTGGTGCCTAGGATGTTAGTCTGCAGGCTTGACTGCTGCATATTGAATTTCTCCTTCTCAAAGGGCTGGATCCTGCAATGTTGGGGGAACCATGGCCTTTATCCTTAACAGTGCACACATAGCTGTTTTTTTCTTTAGGTCTATTAATTTGGTTGAAATCAAGACTGTGCTTTTAGGGCTTTTCTGGAGAGTATCCAGAACATGTAGCACATTGCAAGATTGACTCTCTCTATCCTAAAGTGTTCTATACAGTATTGCCAGGCACACAGGGAGCATCTGTCCTCTCATTGTAGTTAAAAGGCATTTTATTCACCCTAGCCATAATTTAATGCCATTATCTATTTATTCAATTTAGTTAACTTAATGCACCAACCATTTAGCCAACATATTTGGATTGGAGACAGAGACCATCATGTTAATTGAAACTGCAACATGGTTCAGCTATTGTGCAGTCATGAGAACTTCATTGTGTGATCAGAAACCATTACTGCTAGTGACTCTTTTGTATCCCAAACACTGGCATTGATTATAAACCAAAGAGCCTAAAATTATATGTGAGGACAATCTTCACAGCTTCATTTTGTCTTCTGGATCTTGAAAAGTTGTAGTACAGAATTCCCTGTACACCCAATGTTTCTCAAGACTAAGGCAGCCTTTTTCACCCGTGGATGAAGTTATTAACCAGCATATTTATGAACACTTGGGCTGTGCACCTTCTAAATGTGTACTTCAAAGTGTCTGTGTTTCCTTGGTGTTATGATAGATAAAACAGGTACACATGAGAAACATCTATTTCCACAAGCATGAATGCAGAGAGCCAGAGCACATACACTGCAATTACAGGATAAGCAGAGAGATGATAATGTAAACTGTTAGTGAGGAATGTGTGCTTGAGCAATTGAGTTTCCCTTTTTATGTGCAGGAGCCAAGCAGAGAAAAGGATCAAGGGAGAGCTTGCAGGTGAGCACAGAAATCACAAACTAGAACAGCAGTATCTGGGAATGATCTGAGACACCTAATCCATATAACAAATTACTGTATTACTATTCCATCTCTTTTGGAAGAGGGTGATAAATGGCATGTGCTGGATTCCACCAGCAAGAAAATGAATATCTCTGATGAAGGTTTGCAAAAAAATGGCAATCATCACTTGATGTAAACCAAAGGAGAAAGGTGAGCTTCAGGGACTGACATGAAACCTCATTTTAAGGTTTGATCTTGCCAAGCACTGAATAACCTCAGCTCCCACGGAAATCAATGACATTTGAATGTCTTCTGCAAAAGGTTGAGTCAGTGAGCTTAGGTGATTTGCTGTGTTCAAAATACAAAAAGCTGTTCTTGGGATGTTGGAGGAAAAATCTAGAAAGACCTGGAAGGAAGATCAAAGTCCCATGAGAGAAAAGAGGCAAGCTGTGACATTTGAGCAATGAGGGACTCAAAGGGGCTAGGAGGGAGAGGGTGAATTACCAGACAGCTTGCAGGAGCCACGCTGTGAGATCTCTGAGCTTCCTCCTCATCCTCATAAAGGGCAGGGAAGGGACAGATTTGCAGTGACTATGTCCCCAGTAGGTGAGCAGGTGCTTGTCCCTGCTCCCTAAAGCAAGCTCTGCTCCTTGCTTCTTGCCCTGGAAGTTGTGTGGATGCCATGTGTCTGCAAACAAAGCAGAATTTGCAGAAGGGCTCATTTTAAAAAACAAAACCAACAGATAAATGAATTTTAGCAGAACTGGAAGCAGCTCCCAATGCTTTGTATTGTTCTCTGTGGTCCCTGATTGTGCCTAGTTTCATATTGGACTATTCCACTAGGCATAAGCTGGCAGTGATGGAAAGAAAGCAGGAACTGGCAGTGATGTGCTCATGTAGAGACCCAGAAGTAAATGCAAGGGCCTGCTAGGGGACTTGAAAACCTTTCAGACTTGGCCTTTTTCTGTGCCAGCCTCATCTGTCCTCTGTATTTCATCGTTCTCAATAGACAACACACAGCTGCTTCTTACTGCAACACCTAATCCAGTTGTGCATGCTCTCCCCAAATTCCCACCTTACAGTCCTTAACAGGACCAAGATCTCATCCTAGGCAGAAAATATCAGGCTTGTAGTTGCTCAGCCTCCTTTGTCAGCCCTACGGGCCCAAACCATTTCTGTCCCACTCCTTGTGAAGGCTTTTCCATGGGTGGAAAGTATCCATCCTCCACCTGGCTGTTGTTACCATGATGTGTGCTGTAAGCCTGCTCTTGGATTTTAAGTAACTTTCCTTCATTCCTCTTTGGCATCAGAAAGCTCCAGCCATTGTAAAATGACTTTTTTCCCTGGAAGGCATTGCTATAAGGACAGGAGGGTGAAATGAGACCATTCCCCCACAGCTGGGCTGGACTGGCTGCATTTGGCCTCAGCTGCCCCAGCCACAGGTGCTTCCTTTCTGTGTCCCCTCCCTCTTTACAGCCCATCCAGCCTCTGCTCTTGCAGCTTTGCACAGGAAAGGAGAGAGAGAAAACAGAAGGTTTGCAAAAGAAAGTCTGGACTGACTCTAGGAAAAAAAAGAGCAAGGCTAGGACTTGTGCTGCAGTTGGTGGTCACTGAGCAGTTATACTGAGAGTTTTCTTGTTGGGGGTCAAAATACCTCCCCAACTCTGATACACACATATCTCTCATCCACTTGAAGTGTCTTGTGTCTCCTAAGGAGCAGGCAGATCCAACTAAGCTGATAAGTACAGAAGTTTGGGATCTGTCAAGCAGTGTAGCTTGGCTGGCTCCAGGTTACTACTGGTTCATGACTCCTGTCCCTCTGCAAGATTCACTAACTTGGCCAAAATGCTGGGGGAACAAATGATCCTGCTGACAGACCCTGCTTGCACTGGGGAGCCTGGCCTATCACCTGGCAGGAACTGAGCTCAAAGGTTGAGGATATACACAGAAAACAAGAAGCTGAGGACAGGTGAGTGTTTCTGCAGCTGATGTGCAGCTCTGAGTCCTTGTTTCAAGAGCATGACTTGAGATCACTGCAAGAAGCTGGGTAGGTAAGTGCCCTTTCTGCTCTTCAGCTACCCTGCCTGCACCATGAAAGGAATGATAGTCTTCAGCAGGAGCCACAGCATGAAATCCCTTGGAAAAACTGTCCACAGAGGAACAGATAAGGATATGCTTACATACAAGATAGGCACACTGCAGGGGGTTGGACTAGATGACCTCCAGAGCTCCCTTCCAACCCACACGAGTCTATGATTCTCCATATCTTGGAAGAAAGAGGAAAATGAAGAATTCCAAGTGAAGCCATACCTGGAATTCACTGGGCTATCTGCAGAAGTACTTAAGGAGGCCTCTTTTGGGTTAATTCTTTCATGGGTTGCCAGAGAAAATTATATTGTGGTTGAGTTATTTCATTCACGTGAATCTTTCTGTGGCAATCGCCACCTTCTTCATAATCTTTAGATTAAGGCAAGTATTAATTATTTATACAGCTCCATCCACGGCTGTGGATGTTTTACAGAGCAAATAAAATGAGTCCTTGCTTGCAGGAGCATGTATAACATAGCAAGTGCAGAGGGAAGGGGCAAGAAAATTCAGGTGTGGAAGCAGCAATGGAGAAGAATTTAAGATGGGAAGGACTGGCAAAGGTTGTTCCTTTTCCTGAAGAAAAACAATGCCATTCAGTGGCTGGGGAGGGTGTGCTGCTGGGAAGTGGAGCTTGGGAAGGATCACCAGGACTGAGGTGTTTGGAAGTGGGTAGGGATGGTTAAGTGTGAGGCAGAGGGAGGAAAATCCTGAGCAAAGGCAACACACATGGCAGGAGGATGTGGTTGGATTGTCCAGAATCTCTGGGATGGCTAAGAAATGAAATATGATGTAGAACAAAATGCCTGGCAGTGGAGCAGATGAAGAATTTAAGTTCAGTTGGTTTCCAGTGTTTTAAACTCTCTAGCTCTTTTGTTGGATCTCTAACTGTTGTGTTTATCAGCTGAAGACCATGATGGTCTGAGCATGGGCTGCTTTAAACTCCCTTCAGGTAAGTGAAGGAATAACAGCTCCACAAACTGAGGAGGATAGGCTGCCATTGTGTCATTGTTCACAGCTCATGCTGTTGAAAGACACTGAGTCCAAACTTTACTCCTGGATGGTTGCTGGCTTTCCCATGGGCTGTGCCTTGGAGGGTATGGCCTTTGCTCCTGGACTTTGCTTCTACCTCTCTGCCCTTTCCTGAGTTGTGCTTCCCACTGGAACTAGCAGGAGGAAAGAGGCATAACACATGCTAACAGCTCATTTCTGCTTGTCATCTGCATTTCAGTGTAGTTCATGATGTCCACCAAGAGAGCTGGGGAGTTCAAAATGCAGGTCATTGGTGGGACCAAGAAACCATCCCTCCAAATTCCCTTCCTACTCTGAGAAAGTTGCAGCAATATTGCTTTGTCTTAGGGTTGGTACAAACAATTCCCCTGCCCCCTCTTTTGAGATGCATCCTCCAACTTCAAACCTTTCCTTGTTGCCCCTTTGTGACCAGCTGCCCAAGTAGAGGTGTCAGGAAATCTGTGGTTGGAAAACTCTGACAGAGCCAGGATTGCCACCAGCATGTGAGATGTGAGACTCAGGCTCTCTTAGCCACTTATGTTTGCATCTACATTAAAGTAGCTTACTGAGGCTTCTTGGTAAAAGCTCACAATACTTTTGAAATGATTTAGCACTCAAATTAAGTGCTTTGCCCTGAAGACAGCTTTTCCTGCTCTCCCTTCTTTGCCTCTTCTCCCTCCTCTCTAAACACAAACTGAAACAAATGGCAACAGCGACAATAAGATAAGGAAAACAAATCTTTACTGTTTTTCTGGAATAATCCCAGAGAGCCCCTCAGTCTCACTGGAATGGCATGGAGGAATGATAGGGTGCACTCTTTCCTCATGATTTTTCCTTCTGTGGATGTTTTCTGAAAGCTGCCATTATTTCACACAGGTGAATTGAGTCTCTCCTCTCTGCTCCTCTCCTCTCCTCGCGTGACACCAGTGCTGCTCTGTTATGCATGAGCAAGCTGCTGGACAAGTGATGAATGAGTCAGCCCAGAAAGCAAGAGATGTCCTGACCTCACTTAACTGCTATAAAATATTTTTCAAGATAAAGAACAGATTGATTTTTTTTTATTTGTGTTGCTGGGAATATCAAGCTGTGCCTCCCATGAATTTAGTTGCTTGCTAGGTAAGCTGGCTGTGCATTTTAGCTTTTAATTATTTGCCTTAAGAGTTCTTGAACCAAAGATACTTTCCATAGCAGGCTTCTATGTCACGTTACTGGTAATATACAGGGAATTAAAGTAACACATACCTACGCACAAATCATGGGGTGTGTGGGCCTGACATTGTTTTAAAGGTCATGTCTATTTACCGCCGAACATATTTTCCTGCTTATTTAATAATGACATTTTTGGACAACAACATGTAAAATATTTCCATGTCATAGTCAATAAACAGCTTTTCTAATTAAAAAGGTGAGGAAGGTTTATATTTGGGGGAGAAGGGAAATAATGGATACAAGACACAGCTGCTGATATTTGGATACTACTTTGTGAGTGTAATATAATACTAACTACTCAGACATAAATCCTGTGCACTCAGCAGTCCACCAGGCAACTGCTTGCCTCATGTCCATAGTTTCATTTTTCTTGGTAGTGTGTGCACACTGGGAACCTGGTCACTCAACAGCTGGATTATGGCATCAGTGTTTGTTAAATTCTTGCAATTTATCCTGTTTAATAGCAATTCACTTGCTTTGCTGGTGAGCACTGTCCCATCCGTTCTTGACCACTTCTAGTTGTCCCTGTCTGCTTTCTGTGTGTAAGAATGGGCCTGGATCCAGTAAAATATTTAAGCATGTACTTAGCTCTGAGTACCTGATAAAAGAGAGGGTTTGGGAAGCACTGACACAAACACTCCTCTAAGTGCCCATCAGTTCTGTCTGAGAGCTCTTGGACTGAGTGGGCTGCAAAGATGAGAGCAAGAATTGCTGTTGTCATAGACAAAGTCTGTCACAAAGGATCCTGAAGAAAACAGCACAAGCTTATTCCTTGGACCATGTTCTGGAAGTGCTGAGCCACTGACCCAGCCACAGTGCCTGCTATAAATGCCAGTGCCCATGTTTCTCACACCTGGAGGCAAGATCTTCTGAGCAGTCCCCATCCCTTTAAGGAGAAAGACTTTCTTATGTTTGTGAGATGCCTCCCAGCTTCATCTTAGCAGTGAACTGCAGGAAAGTGTTCTTCCTTTCTGTGCTGAAGACATCCTTGGCACTGCTGCACAGGGATGCATCACAAAAGCAGCTCTTGCAAAGCTTCCCATCTCCTCTCCCTCCATAACCCACTGACACCTCCAGGAGCCTTTTCTCCAGCCATCTCCAGGGTTTTTTGTGCTCATCCTCATTCATCTACCATCTCCAATGGGGCACCACACCAGGTGCCTCAGTGGAAACCAGGCAGAAGAAAGACAACACATTTTCTTTGTGCAGTGTATCATTAAATAATCATTAAATTTGTGATCTGGTGCATGATTTGTTTTCATTAGCATGTTGTAGTAATTTGTTTCTCCCAATGTTATTGATGGGTTCCATTCAATAAAACTGTGAAATGATTTTTCTCTCATTTGAACTGCTGTCAGTACTCCCACTTGAAGTAAATCATGGTAAGATCCCTGAGGAAACCTATTAAAAGAAAACAAACATCTCTGTCAGGCCTCATCCACTGTGACTGGTTCAAGAGAAGCTGACTGCATTCACTCAGCTAGGCAATTTAAGCTGCTTTGTAACCTCTTCCATTGAAAAACTTAATTGTCTTTTATTAAGGACATCCAATAAATGTCACCTATCAAGTTTTTCCCTGTTTGCAGAGGTTCAGTGATTTTCTCTCAGTTTTATGCAGTTTAAATTAGTATTTGAGCTGGTTAGAAAAAAAATGCTTTAAAAACAAAGAGAATATTTTCCACATGGATACTTTCTTCATTCTCTTAATAGAGAAAAAACCCTGAACAATTCATATAAGACTTAGAAAGAATTGTATATTAAAACTGCAATTTTGCTTTTGAAGGGAATGTGGTTTGACAATGGTTACACAGATTTTCCTTCCAAACCATTTAATTTAAAACATGTTTCATTACATTTACTATATTACAGTGATTTAATACAGTATGAATTTAATTTTAATATCCATCAAAATATAAAACTTTTAATATAGAAGAACTCCTTAAATCACACCCTCACACTGGAGCAAACTCTTGGCCACTGCTGTTGATGTTAAGGCCTTGTCTGCTGAATGGCTCTCCTTGGAAAGGCTTGCAGTTGTGTCACATTGGTGACAAACAGCCAAAAAAACACCTCACAAAACCAGCCACAAACCTGAAACACACAGTTCTGAATTTGTTCCAAAGCTCATATCCCTCCTAAATTTGCTGTGCCACGTTGGGACAAAGTCACAAAACGTGTTTTACCTCTCTCACAGCCAGGGGTTTAGGGAATTATCTCACACCTGCTGGGGCAGACTTGGCTTTCTAAACCCCAAGTTACCAAAAGGACTTCATAGACACTGGGACCACATAGGTGGTAAAATTCAGAGACAAAACAGCATCAGAAGGCATGTGCACAAGAGCTCTGCTTTCCCAGCTCTGCTGAGACTCCCTTTAGATGGAGAGGTCAGTCCCAGCCAGCAGGGCTGGTGTTGCTGATGGTGCAGGACACAAGGATTGGGCATTTTGTCTTGTTGAGTTGAGCTCACTCAAAGGAGAGAGTCATAGAAGAATCCTAGACTGGTTTGGGTTGGAAGGGAGCTCTGGAGCTCATCTAGTGCAACCCCCCTGCAGTGGGCAGGGACATCCCCAACTAGAGCAGCTTGCCCAGAGCCCTGGCAAGCCTCACCTGCAATGCCTCCAGGGATGGCAACTCAACCACCTCCCTGGGCAACCTGGGCCAGTGTTCCACCACCCTCGTGGGGAGCAACTTCTTTCTAATATCCAGTCTAAGTCTTCTCATCTGTAATTTAAAACCATTGTCCCTTTGTCCTTCCACTGCAGGCCTTTGCAAACAGGTCCTGTGCAGCCTGCTTGCAAGTTCCCTTTAGGTCCTGGAAGGTCACTAGTAGTTCCCCTGAAGCCTTCTCTTCTCCAGGCTGAACAATGCCAGCTCCCTCAGCCTGTCCTCAGAGCAGAGGTGTTGCAGCCCCTGAGCATTCTCGTGGCCTCCTCTGCACCTGCTCCAGCAGCTCCATGGCCTTTGTGTGTTGAGGCCTCCAGAACTAGAGTCACCTGGGTGCAGTGTGTTGCCTGGAGTGGGATTAGGACACACACACCTGCACAGGCACCTGAGCTCCACCCAGCAAACTGACACCTGAATCCTGTTTTTTACCAACAAACACATAGCTTTAGAGAAAGGAGGGTGGGGAGGGCAAGAAAAGCATGTTCACAAGGTTGTGTAAGCTCATTCTGTGCACAGCTTGAGAGTTGCAGTATCCATGATGCTCCTCAGCTTCCAAGAAACAGCTGACCACAAGGATGAAACTCGTGTGGGAGGAAGAGGGAGCATGCTTGGTGCTGACCTCAGACACAGCAATTGCTGCTACAGGAGGACAGGTTAGTAACAGACTGGCCTTCTTTGGAGCACAGTGCCAGATATCCAACTTTCAGCCTTAGTTCCTTCCATGATAATAACTCTTAGAGGGGATAATAACTCAGGAGGGGGTGATGGTGACATTAGGCTCTCTGCACAAGTTTCACATTGATAAGGTTATAGTGATGATGGTGATATAACTGTTTGCTTCTATAGATCTAGGAGACTTGTAACTTGCATTTTGCCTTGTATTAAGCTAACCTGGATTATGTAGTGCTAGATACCTGTACTCTCAAAGGATATTGTCCTTATGAGAGCTACAGTAACAATGGGGGAAGGAAAAAAATCATTCCCTCCTCTTTTTTTAGACATATTTTAGAAATAATAGTAATAATTAATAATACTGTAGTGTTATGATTTCACAAAGAGGAATCATTAAACGGGGAGGAAACGCTGTTAAAGAAAGTTTGATGTCTGTTTAAAAATATTAAGAATATACTCATTTTTTTTTTCTTGGACCTTTACACTCTGCTGATATAGAAAGAACAGTCATCAGTCATTTTTAGCTGCTGCTCTCATAAGTAGGAACCAATAAAACATTTTAGGTCGAGCACATACATGTTATGTTTAGAACAACCACCCACTATGTACCATATGCTGTCACACTCTCTTCACAGAATGAGAAAGACTGAGTCTCCCCACTTGTTTTTAAAGTGTTTCTCTTTAATACTTGCCTCAATTTCTTTTTAAGTTTACAAATGACAGACATTGTCTCTTCTCTAAATAGACTGAAATGCCAGCACTTGGTGTTTCAAGGTCATAGTAGCAAAGCTTCTAGCTTTATATTACCTCTTTCATGAAGAAAGGTGAACAAAATAGACCAAGCTCTACAATTAATTTGAAGATCTAGTACAAACTATCTCCTTATGGCACATGAATGAGCTGAAGAGTGTCTGCACTTTGCAAGGATGCAAAGAGTCATGCTGCAAATCTTTTGCAAAACACAACTTGTAGGGGTGAGATTCAACCAAAAGGCTCAGGGCTTTACAAAACTTAGAGCTAATGAAAGAATAAGAGAATCTTTTGCCATGTTGTCATCTAGGGGTTATTTTGTAATAGCTAATACTTCCATAAAGCTAAAAGAACATTGAGGTCTGGGAAAGAGCAGCACATAGGTCATATCTCAGCTTGTGTGTGTCTGGAGGGGTAGGGAGGGCTGAACTACCCATGACTAATGCTCCTAGGGCTGCCCCAGGAGCAAGGTGACTGCTGGGTCCATCTAGCAGCATTGTCCTACCAACTCAGCACCCACAGGACAGTTAAACCCTGTGCTGTGAAGGTGTGTGGGTCAACTGAAGTTCAAACTGACCTACAGCCCCTGTGAGCATGGCAGGATGAGATGGACATCATGTCCCTGTGCTAACAGCATCAGTTAGAGTGGCATCAACCTTCTTTCCTGAGAATAAGAGCACATTTTCACTGAATCACACTAATGTGCAGAATACTTGTGAGATGAGATGGACTTTTTCCCCTCCCTCTCCAAGACATCTTCTGCCTTTCTAACTTGTCTCTTTTAAACAGAACTGGGAAGTCTGAGTTATCCTCAGGCAATGTGGCCACTGCCTGTTTATCAGGACTGTTTTCCCATTTTGTTCTCTTGCACAGTGTTTTGTTTTGGGTTTTTTTTTTATAATCCACTTTTTTTCTTTGCACAGGGGCTGAAAATATTCATATACATGAGCAGAACAATACAGATTTAGCCCATGTCCTCAGAAAGGGGGTTAAACCACAGACTAACATATGGCTGTGTGCTGCTACAGGGACAAAGTGGAGGAGACAATGTGACTGCAGCTTCTGGAGAAAGCACTCACACTGTCCATAGGCAAGCCATTATTGTTCTTGAAACAGAGCTAGCCTCATGGAAAATGCTATTTATTTCTAAACTTTCATAAAGAGTACCATAATTAGAGAACAATTAGGCAGGGCAGGGTCTTTACTGACCCTGAGAAGCATCTAACATGCTCTGAGATGTTGTAGGTAATGCCACTCAGCCTCCTCAGACTGTCCAGGGAGTCTATGTCATGTTCCCATGCTCACTGAACCAGCTAGCTATGGCAAGAGACTAATCTGAAGAGCATTAGCTGAGCAGTAAATCAGATAATAGGGAAGACAGTGCATTGTCTAGTGGTAAATGTGCTTTTTCTGAGGTGGTGGTTTTATTAGTGGCTCATTTTAGCTCAGAGAGAAGTTCAGGCTGGTGTGGTGAGTAGATGGTGTGATGTGATGCTTGTGATCTGCCATTGTTTGGGGTCTGGAAATACAGGCCCTGTAATTGTGGTAAAGGACACAATCTACCTGTATTGCACATTTACTCTGCTAATAGTACTACATCTGTAATCATGAAAGACATTTCACACCTGTTCACAACCCTTTTCTTCCCTAGATCCCTCCTAAAACGTTACCCTTCCCACATTTCCTACTAGAAGTATGGTATATTTACCAAACATACCACCTTGCTGGTCACACACCTTAATTAACTGTGCTCACATTCTGCTCATCTTTGTCTTTCCTTGCCTCATCAGCTGAATTGTTCATGAATGTCACCAGTTTTCTCCTGTGTAAAACTGAAGAGTGTAAACACTGAGGCAAGGACAAAATCATTTCTGATTCTTTGGTAAAGCTTACTCCTGAGCTGACTTAAAAAAAAACAAACTGTAGAGGAGGATTAAAACTTACTAAACATAAAAAATGAGGAGTGAAATGACTTTAGTGTCATCCACTGCTGGATCTACAAGCAATTACAAGTCCCTTTTCTTAGTGCTGCTGGAACCCAGGGCTTCTCTTCTAACAGCTGCTTGGGATTCACTCTTTCAAAATGCCCAAATTATGTATTTCCATCTTGTAATTTATCCATGAATATTTAAAGAAGCCTCTAGCAACACTTCTTCAAGAGCTGTTATGTCCAACTCTTTTATGGCATCAATTGCTTTGCTGAATTTGCTAGGGACTTAAGGGGAGCACCTGTGTTGTATGTGGATACTAAACAAGCATTAAAAAAATGACTTATTCCTAGTCTCACCATTGCTCTTTCCATATCAAAGTGTGTCCTGAAGCTCTGTTACCCTCTCAGTCCCCATCATGGATCATTCATGGGAGAAATGGCATGCAGGAGGAGGCAGAATGGAGTCTTGTGTGTGTATAGTTTGTGGAATTAGAGCAGGGAAGCATCAGACTACACAATTTCTATTTGGGATCACTGTCCTCAAGTGTTAGAGTATTCCTCTGAGAAAGCAAAAGAGCTCTGTGCAAGGACCTTAGAGCTAGCACTGAGAGCTGAACACCTGGGAAATAAGTACACAAGCTGCATGGGGAGGTGAGGAAAGGGGGGAAAAAAAATCTAGGTTGATAAATGAAAAGGAGAGAGAACATGAGGACAAAGATTTATGGAGTATATAGAATTTTCCAGCTCCAGGCACAATGCACATTTGTTCAGAAAAAAACAACAAATCTGCAGAATAGTTAGAAAATGTAAAGCACAATATAAATGCTAAGAGATATTTGTCCTGGTGATTTATACTTGTGTAACATTCCCTTCCAATTAAGTTTACAGCCTTTTAGCTATACCTGTGGTTTTGATCTGTTCCTTTTATAAGAGTAATGCAGTCAGTCCCATTAAGGAGAAATGAACCAGAGAAGCAAACTCCTGGTCAGGTTATTCTGCAAAGTCTATGTTCAGAGAAACTTCT
Source organism: Bucco capensis (assembly GCA_013396975.1). Classification (NCBI taxonomy): domain Eukaryota; kingdom Metazoa; phylum Chordata; class Aves; order Piciformes; family Bucconidae; genus Bucco; species Bucco capensis. The sequence continues at coordinate 163,895 of VWZO01017863.1, forward strand.
CTCTCCCCTGCCCCGTGGGCTTATGGTTTATTCTCCCAGGACTTAGAGGTGAGTGGGAATATTGAGGGAGGGAGGAAAATCTGGCATGACAAGAATAGTTTGGACCTCATCAGGCAATCTATGCATATTTTCACAAATATTTTTAGCAGGAGGGGGGAGAAAGGTACATAATTTAGACCTGCAAAGAGGCATGTTTAACTTGCACTCTACTCTGGCCACTTACATGGAACTTTACTCCCCTCCACTCTCTAAACACAGATAATTGCCTTGGCAACCACTGTATTTCAAGACTCTTACACATATACTCACACCTTACTTAAAGAAACACAGAGCACAACAATGTGGGATTGACACAGTAAATCACTGGGCTGTTTCTTATTTGTTGGTAGCTAACTGTCAGGATTTAGGGAAGAGCTGGAGACTTTCAACCCATATCAGCTTCAGGTCGAAACCAGAAGATGTTTAGACAGACACTTTGACATCTTGGCTAAAAAAAAATAAAATTGGATGTTGTTTAGTAAGTCTGGGTAAAGGCATGACTTATCATCTCTCTGGGTGCAGGGTGAGAAGATTCCTGAGCTAGGGAAGGAGATTAAGAGCCTAATACTGAAATCCAATGAGCCACCTTTAGGATTAGACACTAATTTATCAGAGCAAGGAGTTGTGACATTCAAGGAACACCCTGGTGAACTTTCAACATTGCTGGACCTGGAGGGTAAATGCACCAGAGTATCTGCAGCTTTATTGCTACTTGCTATTTTCAAGGGTTTTTTTCCCCAGTAGCTCTACTGAAATAGAGACCTTGTCTGCTAGGTACTGTGCTAACACATGGCAGGCAAGAAAATCTGTCTCCACCACCCATGTTAGGAGCTGCTCATAAAAGAGCCCTGAATGTCATGCCAGGGGCATGCAGAGGGCAGGGAGAAGGAGAGGTGCTAGGCTATGAGATGGATGCAGGGCCAGGGCCAGCCCTGTCTGCCCTTAGTGCCCCATGCTGCCTCTCCCCAAGGGATTCCTTGTTGACTCCAAGTGTCTGACGAGATCACAGAATCAATGTTAAGGGTTGGAAGGAACCTAGAAAGCTCATCTAGTGCAACCCCCCTGCCAGAGCAGGAGCACCTAGACCAGCTCACACAGCAATGCATCCAGGCAGCTCTGCAATGGCTCCGTTAGCTGTATGGATGTATATGGTGGAACTTGAAATGCTTTATTTCTCTTTATGAATCAGTAATGGTATGTGTGCTCTACAGGCAAGACTAAAACTCAGCTGCTGAACTATTTATGATTTAATGCTAGACTAGGTCAGAGGATTGCAGAATAACACACTCTGTGAGGAACATATGTGCAGCAACATAGAGTATTTGAGCAATGGGTGTGCTGCTACACAATTCATACTAATGGAACAGCTTTAAACCAGGCAGGACACTTTTAGTTGAAGTTCTGTCATTTACTCTGCAGGGTGTTCTCCAAGATTTATATTGCTTATTTGGGATAAAAAAAGTTGTATATTGACCAGGACAATATGTCTGTTTAGAGTGTGTTGAGCAGTATTTTTCACCATGTTTTAGTAGTGATACTTAACTTCAGAATCTTAGCCAATTTGTGACTAGAGGAGAGACAAAGAAAAGGAGTGATAAAACAAATATGACTTCAGCAAACTGACAGACACTGTGGTTTGCCAGCCACTGACAAATAGGAACAGGGTAGTCTAGGACAATTTTGTTTACATAGTGTTTTACTTTAGGAAGGAGTATGCTATAAATATACTGCAAGTACTGTGAAGTCATAAAGTTGTCTATACCATTGAATGGCTATCTAACAAGGAGTGGATAAGCAGCACACTTTAAATGGAGCACTGTGGCACTGAATGGAGTCATTCAATCATTTCTTTCTCTACTCATCTCTTTCAGAACTAGCCCTCATCTTAAAACCTGTTATATCTTTTTTTGCACCATGGCTCTGATAGCACATGGTTTTATTTGCAGAGTTTCTCAAGTCATTTTATATCTTTTTTTTGCATGGGTCAGACAGTGCTTGTTAGCCTCTGTTCCTGACCCACATTCACTTCACCCATTTTCACATAGCTAGAGGTGTTCAGCCTTATAATGAAAGATGAGAAACAGAAGAGAGCTCCAGAAGCCATTCCATTGGACCTGTATTAGACACTATTATAGACTGAGATTAATGTCTTGCTGGATTATTCTTCATGGTATATAAAGGAGCCTTGGATGACATCTTCATACTAAAATGCTTAGCTTTTAGAAGACTAGTAAAGGGTAGGGCCATCGTGTTGGAGCCCGGGAGGTTGCTCCACAGGGCCATGGCAGAATTTGATGAGCAGGATGGTATCTCCATTAGATAT
>VWZO01017863.1:172292-184316 GCA_013396975.1 Bucco capensis
CCAGCCCCAGCCAGCCTGGCCTGCAACACTGCCAGGGCTGGGGCTGCCACCACCTCTCTGGGCAATCTGGCACAGTGGCTCAGCACCTTCATTGAAAAAGAGCTTTAAGATCATCAGGTCCCACCTAGCATGAAAAGTAATCAAAAATTCTTTTAATCACAACTGTTTTTGTGCACACAGCCTAAGTTGTGGAACCCTGGGACTATCTTCTGCAGCACAGGAGATTTTTCCATAGGTGTTCTGCTAAAAGGTTTTGTGTGAGAGTCACAGAACATAGCACACAATGCTTTCCAGGAAAATCCACTTCAGCATGTAGTACCTGGCCACCTCTTCAAAATGACATTTGAACTGCACTTAGACCATGGAGGAAAAACAGGACTGATTTCTCCAAGACTTTTCCCTCTAAGTCCCTCCCCAGCTCTGCTAACTTGAACTCCACTGCTTTCATATTTGAACTCCTGGTATTTTCCTTTCCGTGTATAACACTCTTGTCTTTCTTGGATCTACTGTTCTATTGGTATAAAAATGCCTTGAGTCCAAGTTCCAAAGATGCCAGCTGGAGACTGTTATGCTGAAATAGCCTCAAGAGGTACTGGTTGGACATACAGCTGTTCTTTCTTCTCTCTTTAGAAACCCCAAGTCTGTAATGCAAAGGTGTACTTACAAAAGATGCTGTATGTCCTTTCATTGTTTCCCACCAGTACTTTCATGGAAATCTCACTTGAATCAGATCAGGAAAACACAGACCAGTATTTTTGAAGGGAAAAGTCAAAAGGACAAATGCTCATCTCTTGCAGATCATCTAATCTGCTTGCAGTGCATAAATATTGTTGCACATCTGGCCCTATCACACACTATGCCAGTGAGCACTGGCCTGCTCCTCCTTTGAAAGAGTGGACTTGTTTCACTTATCTTGTTCAGTTTTATTGAATATATGGACATAATTCTTCTGTAAAGATGTAAGTGAAAGCAGGAATAAGTTCAAATAGATGAGTTCACAATCAGGCCTCTGAGTGTCCTACTGGCAATGCCTGCACTGTGCTTAGAGTGCTCCAGAATTAGGTTAGAATCCCAGGGTCCTTTGTCAATATTGACTTATGTTTTACTCTTTTCTTCCTCACTGCTGAATGCAGACTGAAAAGGACCCAAAAGTACATCTGTGACTGAAATGTGATAAAAATGAAGCAAGTCTACCCTGCAGTGGGGATTGACCTCATCTAAGTGTAGCTAAAAGCTGGATGTCTGAGCCAAACCAGTGCTCTATGACTTACCTAGTGACATAGGCACTGCTCACTTCTTCACATCTCATTTGGGCAGAGAGGTGATGAATGTTTTAACAACTTCTTGCTGCTGAAAGAGCAAGGTCTCTCCTTTACCCTCCTCTATTGCTCCTGGTCATCTTCATGCTATTTGTGTTCTGCTGGCTCATCAGGCCCTTCTGTGAACTGATTTAGCTAACCACCCTGGTGGAAAAATCAGTTAAGTAAAACAAGGGAAAGGAGAGGAGTGTGAACAGAGAGGAAGAGCAAAATGCCCTGTTTTAAGTGGAAATAAGATGTTATGCTGGGTCAGCTGCTCATGAAATTGTTGCCTGACATTTCTGCTGGGCTCAGAAATGGGATCATCTCTGGAAGCACAGGTAGTGTTTTGATGACAAGGACAGCCTCAGGTTTGATTTTTTGAGTGTTCAGCTTTGATCAGTATAATTATTAAAGGGATAGCCTGGCCTTTTGCATTATTGTAACTCAGATTTCTGATTAGAAAACTTCCCAGTTTGTGAAGAGCCAAGGTCTCTCTGCACTCTCTAACAGATCTATAAACTCAAGAAGAGGAGTGAAAGCTAAGCTACTCTTGTTTTCCTGAACCTCCTTAGCCCTAGGACAAATGTTGCTCAGGCAAAACTCTCAGATACTTGGGTTATGTTGCCCCATTGTCTCCAGTTTATACTTCTATCTCTCTACTTCATGTGGGAGCTAGTGCTTGGCTTTCTAATGCTGTTAATGATGTATAGCTATCTTACCAGTATGACCTGTGCAGTGATAAAAGGAATTAAAACAGAAAAAAATCTCCCTTTATCACTAATGGAAGAAGAGCTGTCTCTGAATACATGCATGGGGAAGATAAACAGAGTGAAAGGTGCTGATTTTACAGTCATTTCTTGGAGTAGAATTGTGCTTTAATGCATTTTACCCCATAGCACAAAGCTGAAAAGAGAGAATTCTTGGGATTTGGAAGGACAAGTTGGCTAAGGAGCACAGATACCAACAAGGTGGGCTTGTGGACCAAATTTTTAATGCATTTTGTATCAATGGTAAGATCATGGAATCCTAGAATGGGCCAGGTTGGAAAGGACCTTAGAGATCATCTAGTTCCAACCCCCCTGCCATGGGCAGGGATACCTCCCACAACTTCCATAAGCCTCACTCAAAGGATTTCTTCCCCCAGATCTCAGCTAAAACTACTCAACCATGCTTTTCTTTTAGTAATACTTACTACTATTAATTTCTTTTTTTCCAGAACAAAAGTCTGCTCTTTTTACTCTTGCTTTACAAGGCAAAATTGGCATACAGTTCAGTTGTGGATCCTGATGGTGGTTTATTGAAGGCAGGTGCACACTTTATATATATATATAAGGGCACAGAGAACCTTTCCCACACTATTACAGAATACTGGGCATGTCCTCATGCACAATATCTCTAATTATTTTATTCCTAAACCTAAAAATGAGCTGTTCTTTTGCCTCTACACATTACAGGTGAGTGTGGACGGGCAGACACCATATTTCTACATTACACAGAGATGGTGTTAAAATGAGTCTCTTAGTATTTTTTTCCTAGCATACTGCCTTTATGTGACAGTAATGGGGAAAAGAAATGTTACTGTACTGTTGTACTTTCATTGCTAACAATAGAAAATCATGCAAGAGAATATAACCTGGCACAGTAGCCTCAGCCAGCCCAGCTGCCATCATTTTATTTAGTCTAGAAAAGAGGCCATGCTGTCAAACAAAAATCCTCCACTTACCAGTTAGCATTTTTATTGCATTAATAATATACAATGAACAGTAAGAGAAAACAGACTAGGTGATTCTTTTGCACGTTTCAGAACTGCTGGGTGATGTGGAGCAGAAAGAATATGGAGATCCTGTTGTCATCTCTGGGTTCATTCCAAACTAGTGGGAAAGGGCAGAGCTCTGATGCCTTCAGAGCTGAGCAAGGTTACACAAAACCACCTCAGGTACAAGAGGACATTGCTATACATTGAAAGCTGCTGTGTGTGAGCTCTTCTACTCTCAGGAGCAGAAGATGGTTATTAAAGTTGATGGCAAGTGGAACAATCCAGTGTCCATTTTGCTGAGCATTCATGTGAATACAACAAACTGCTGTAGTTTGGGGAACTGCAGACCCCAGAGATGAATTCCTGAGGTCCCAAGGCTTGGAGCTATAAATCCAGAGAATATTCATGGGGGCTCTAATCTATTGAAATGATGGAGCCACCTTCTTTGCCTGCTGCTCCCTCCCCCTGGGTGTAAGTGGGAGGAAGGGATGTGCTGTGAGTAGGATAAGCAGCTGTGCTCCACACTGCCTGAGCCTCCACTGTGCAAGCTTCAGGTGAATAAGGCTAATTGTGGAAAGTAGAGGAGCTCTTCAGTACCTTTACTGAAGGTAAATGATGATCTGATTAAGCAGAGAATGGGGCTTGCTGGAGTCAGTGATATCTTCTTGGATTACCCCAGAAGTCTTTCTTCAGCCTCTTGTAACTGTTTTCAGGCATCTGATCCCATTTGTGTCTTCTCTTGGCTCCACAGAAGATCTAAACACTACTTTTGAAAGTGTTTGTCTGACTTCTGACATGTATCTGACCAGTATGTACAGAATAGAAGCTGTGCCTTTCAGCACTTGGGAGCCTCAAAATGAGTTCCTGCTGCAAGAGTATCCAGAGCATCTTTTGATCTAGATCCTACTCTTTGGGAAATGATTATAAAAGGAGAAGGAAATTGATTCTGAGTATTTCACTCTAAGAAAGGAACACTTGGATTGTTTGAACCTTTGCAGCAGCTCAGTCTGCAGTGTATTTTTGGATGGTTTAAGCTTACTCTTGTGTTTAGAAAGCCAAGTTTCATCTGGGACAGTTTTGGAGTGACAAGTGGCAGTGGGAGGGGGAGCTCTCATGAGAGGAGAGGTGCACTCTTGGGGGGGGAGAGGTTCAGGCTGGCTCTCTTCAGCCTAGCCAAGCTGCAGAAGGGGCTGGCAGCAGAAGTGCAGAGTGCTGCAGCTCAGCTGCCCTCCAAGTGCATGTATGAAGTCATGGCTTACAGTCTGTGTGCAGAAATGTCAGGTACTTTAATCCTGATTCCAGCTCTGATTCTTGCTGTGGCTTTGGTAAGTAAACTCTGTGGGTCAAGGGAGGAAAGGATTCCAAAGCACTGCTCTTCACAGTATCACAGAATGTCAGGGGTTGGAAGGGCCCTAGAAAGATCATCTAGTGCAACCCCCCTGCCAGAGCAGGAGCACCTAGACCAGCTCACACAGCAATGTGTCCAGGCAGCTCTGCAATGGCTCCAGACAAGGAGACTCCACAGGCTCCTGGGCAGCCTGGGCCAGTGCTCTGGCACCTGAACTGCAAACAAGTTCCTCCTCAGCTTAATACTAAACCTCCTGTGCTCCAACTTGCTCCCATTCCCTCTTGTCCTACCATTGGATGCCATGGAGCAGAGCCTGGCTCTCTCCTCCTCACACTCACCCTTCCCATATTTCTAAGCATTGCTGAGGTCTCCTCTCAGTCTCCTCTTGTCCAGGCTGCAGAGACCCAGCTCTCTCAGCCTGTCCTCCTAGGGCACATGCTCCACTCCTTTCAGGATCTTGCTGGCCCTGGGCTGGACTCTCTCCAGCAGCTCCCTAGCCTTCTGGAGCTGAGGGGCCCACAACTGGACACAGCATTCCAGGGGAGGCCTCCCCAGGGCACAGGAGAGGGGAGAAGAACCTCTCTGGCTCTGCTGGCCACGCTCCTCTTCATGCATCCTAGGATGCCATTGGCCTCTTGGCCACAAGGGCACATTGCTGCCTCATGGGCATCCTCCTAGCCACCAGCACTCCGAGAGCTTTTTCCCCAGGGCTCTTCTCCAACACATCAGTTCCCAGTCTGTACTGATCCATGGGCTTGTTCTTTCCCACATGCAGTGCTTTACATTTACCCTTGTTAAATTGCATTAAGTTTCTCTTGCTCCTGTTGAATTCAGTGGTCAGCCTTGCTGAGCCTTACAGCCTCTGTTCCTCTGCCTGTAGGAAAGAGTTAAAACCATGAACTGAGGCTACTCCTGGGAGCAATGCTGTGTAACTTCTGAGCACTATTAGAGCACCTCCCCAGATCTTCGCTCACAAAGCCTAGCCATGGAAATTAGAGCAAGTTTCCCACCTCAGCTGCTTTTGGTTTCAGTGCACTCAGACTGACATCAGTGTGCTGTTTGGCTTAGCAATGAGAGGCACTGAAGGACTTTGTACTTGCTTGGGCTGGGGCACTGTAAGCTCTGGCAAGAACAACTGTGCAGCATCCAGCAGAGGGAAGGACACAAAGAGCTTCTAATGGAAAAGCAAAATAGCACTTAAACTCTATCTCTAGTCTCTAATACCTCTAGTATCCTAAATGTAGTGACAAAACAACAGGGCAGTGGTATGGGTAAGGGAGAGACACAGAGTGGTTCATATTTTAGGAGAAAAGGTTGCAAAGTAATAGAAAGTTTGCAAGCATTGCAAAGTACCTGAATGGTTTTGATCTGTATTGTTTTACTTGCATTCAAATGGTCTTTTCCATTGTAAAGCAGGTTTCAGAGAGTAGTGGCCAGACTCCAGGTTCTAAAACTGATGATATCAACTCTTCAAAGCTGCTAGATCAGAAACAGAAAGATATACATAAAGAGTTCATTTCAATGAGAGCTTATTCATTATTTTCAAAGCAAAGGAGCTTTTTTTTTTCCTCCTACAAAAAATTCTCTATCATTACAATGTTTATACTATGGTGTGTATATGAGGGGCTGTCCTTTGAACATATTTCTTGTGGCCTACAGCATAGAAGAATTCAACTGGCATTGAACCAGTAGATTGAATGTGGGCAGGACCCCTCTGTAATGTGGTAGATAAGCAGGTGGATGCAAGATAAGAATTAGTGTCTGTCTGCTATAAGAATAACAAGTAGAGCAATATTTCCCTGGAAGAGTTCACTGAAGACTTAAGAAGGACAACAAATGACCTAAGCCATGTCTCCTCCCTTATCTTGGCCTTCCCCAAATCAGTGTTGTACTTCATGTAGAAGCAACACAACATTTTATATCTGAAAATCTGAAATAATAGTGTAAATAGATTATTTAGAAAAGATATCACCTCTCTTTCAATGTATATGTTGTACCAACTGAAAATAAGCATGCAGGTAACTACTATACATGAGTAATGATAAACAGAAGATGTATTAATACTGCTATGATCAGTGATGAATTAATTCTAGTGCCTGGCAATTTGTCTCAGGAGTCATCTTACTAGCAATTAGGTGAACAAAGCTTCATTCCAGGGAATTTATTGGATGTTGGACAAGAATGGAGCTGGTGGAGAAGCACAGGAAAGGAGAAGGTGAGAGGTTGTGGTGAGCACTGCCCAAGGAGCCAGCAGCCACTCTCACAGCACAGGAGTCACAAGGATCTCTCCCTTCATCAAGGCTGAAAAACAGATAAATATTCACAGGCCCTGCAGAGGATGCTTTGAATTACCTAGTTTTTCAGATTTCTTTTGAAAAGGTTGGAAAAGTCAGTAAAGATGTCACTCTTCTCTGAACAGGTTGTCTACATGGTATATGGATAGACCAGAGTCAAAATTGCCAAGGTTTTAACAAAACAAGAAATGGGCCAGTTAACAGTCAGACAAGATAAGACACTCATAGATAAGGCAGAAGAGATGAATTCCACCTAAGTAGTTCCTGTCAAACCTTGGTACAAAATCCCAGCCAGTGGGATTGGAATGGATGTCAACAAGTCTGTTAGTCTATTATTCCCTTGCTCAAAGGCAGCATGAATTGGCTTGAATTTTTCTTGTCCAACAAGTTGAGTAATTCCAGTGATAGGAGAGTGCAACCTTTCAGAAGAATATCTTGTAGTTATTAATGATCCACAAGACTAGAATCTTTCCCAGGATTTTAGGATGGCTCATGTCCTCCCTCAGACAAAATAGCACCGCAGATTCCCAATCATAATCCACCCAAAAGCTCATATTCTCCTTGAAAAGTGGTGCCCAAAACTGGACACAAACTCACACTGTGTCTGATGCCTTTCCAGTGCCAAGAAGGGTGGGAGAGCAACTTCAGATGCCTTGGAGTGATTCCTTCTTCCAGTATATCCAGAGTGAGTGAGGTTTGGGTTTTGGCAGAAATTCAGCAAGGTGACTCATGGTCCATTTTTGCTTTCCTGTAACTCTCCTTGCCTTTCATTCTCTATTTGGACTTATGTAATTGGTTATTTCTACCTACCTCTAAAATCCTGTAATTGTCCTTATTTAATCACATCCTGATCTTGTGCCATCTCTAGTGAGTTTCTGAAAGAATCATTCTGGACTGTAGTCTCCTCCTTAATTGAGCTTCCAACTGTTAGCTGCAGTTAATTCACAAACACTTTATACATATAAATATATCAATGTATCTGTGTGTATCTCTTGTGTATGTATGTGTATAGAAATACATGTTTATTCCATCATCCAAGTCATTCAGGAAGATATATATGTTTATTCCATCATCCAAGTCATTCAGGAAGATATTGGATAGTATTGGACCATATTAAATACACCTTTTTTTGTAGTATTTTTAATTCAAACAGGTTTGCCTGTTGTTGTAGGAAATTAGCTTTGATTTGCACAGTTGGAAGTTTGCAAGTTCATGCAAATACATGGCTGCTGCTTCCACTTTCTCTTTTTGTTTTCTCTTTGGGTATTTTTAGGAAGTTATTTGCTTCATTAATATAAGGAGACTTACCAGCTGAACTGGCCTAATATTTCCATCATTTCCTTTTGCATCTCTTTAACAAATAAGCATCCTGTTTGCCCTTCTCCAGTCACCTGGAATGTCACAAATCCTCTACACCTTTCCAAAGATAACTGATAATGTCTCAGGAAAGGTAGGAACCATTTTCCCAGACTTTCATAGAGCCTACTGATTTACAAGTTACCTAAGGGCTTTTCAGTCCTTATTTTAGCCATTTTTTTTGGCCTTTGTCAATTGTTGTATCTTGTCAGCTGCCATTGTAGTGACAACAAAAAGCAGAAGGGCATGAAATACTTGATCATTCTTGGCATCATCTATTGAATGCTTTTCTTCTCTGCTGAACCACCTCTTTCAAGAGCTTCCTCTTATATTAAGACACCCATAACATCATTTCTGGTAATTTTTCCTGTTCCTTGTTTTCCCATTCAAATCTATCAAACACATATCGCTGCAAACCCCAAATGTACCTGTATTGTTATGAGCTGTGGGTTCTAGATGACATTGTTACTTTCCCTCATTGGTAATTAATATTATTTGATGTGTACCTGTTCCAGATGGCTGAGAGAGTTGGGATTGTTCAGTCTGGAGAAGAGAAGGCTCCCAGGAGACCTTCTTGTGGTCTTCTAGTATCTGCAGGGAGCTACAAGAGGGCTGGGGAAGGACTTGTTAGGATGTCAAGCAGTGCTAGGCCTAGGGGAATGGATCCACACTAGAGGAGGGCAGCTGGAGCTTGGCTCTTAGGCACAAGTTGTTGGCCAGGAGGGTGCTGAGCCACTGTGCCAGGTTGCCCAGAGAGGTGGTGGCAGCCCCAGCCCTGGCAGTGTTGCAGGCCAGGCTGGCTGGGGCTGGCAGCAAGCTGCTCTAGTGCCAGGTGTCCCTGCCCATGGCAGCCACAGGGCTTGGGATAGAGGAGCTGGCAGCTCCCTGCCAACCCTGACAATTCTAGGACTCCATGGTACCCAGAGCAAATTGCCAGTGGTACAGCTCTTTCGTATTTGAGCTGATTGCTAAAGTTTTGGGTTCTGGTGCAACTTGGTGTATGTTGGGCCTTTGGGAAAGGTAAGTTCTTTTGCTGTATTTAGATAACCATTGCCTCATCCTTCTACGTAACGTCTGTCTTGACTAAAACCACATCCTCTGCTTGTTGCTCATGTTACAACTAAACATGGATCTGGTGCCATTTGCACTTTCCTGTTTAGGAATCATTTTTAACATCTTTCCCTCTTCACTTTTTTTCCCCCTTTCTGCTACTGGAGGATTACCAAGCTCATAGTTTTCACTTTGTGCTTTCCTCTTATCAGTTCTGGGTTCTCTCTCAGATTGATGCTGTACAGCATGTGCTCTCTTCCTGTGTGTTGCTTTTGGACAAGGTGTCCCTGCATCACTGAAGTAACCTGCAATGGCAGCTCCTTTTGTCAGGAGAGACCTGATATTCCATAACTCCTGGCCCTTCTGTCCTCTGCAACTTGCCTGGCCATCTTGGATTATTCCTTGATCATCTTTAGTGGCACCACTAGCAGTTGAAAAGGTTGCTCTGTCTGTTCAGATGCTGCTCCTTCCACACATCTGGCCTCAATGTGGTATGTAAAACCTCCAGGAAAGTCAAATTTTGGGTGTCAATGGGACAGCAGGTGAGTTTTCCAGTGGCAATAAGGTCATTTGATGTTAGAATCCTTGGCTCTAGGATGAGCTTTATGAGGCAAATGCAATATGGCAGAAAGTTTTGTAAGATATAATGCAGTAACAGAGACCTGGGTAAGATGTCTTTCTGACTTTGGAGTATATAAAACTTAGTGGCCCCTTCTTAAATTTCACATTTTACATTGGAAATGTTTGACATAACATTAGTTTTCTTCTTTAGGCATGGAAGCCTTGGTGCTTATAGCCATGCAGTGCAAGCTGGCAAGATTGTTATGTAGCATCCTAGGTGATGAACTAAGAGAGTAAAATGTGACATGGAGAGGTGTAAGGAAAACAAGGAGGTGGGGAGAGGAAGAGTTGGTCCTAGAAAAATCTGTTTTCTTCTTTCTAAAGACATATACACAATATCCACATGGCAGCATGGAAATAGTAAGCAAGGCAAAGGAGTTCTACAGGGGCTAAGAAAGCATTACATTGATAGGGAAAAGAAAGCATCACATTTTCCAATTTGCCTTTAAAGAAAGAATTTGTCTATTAAACTATGAAAGGTACTGCTCACCAGATGTTTTGTAACAATTGGTTATGTATTAAAAAGCTACTGTTTTAGCCTTGGAAATAAGGAATAAAATGACTTCTGATTGTTTCTGATGAGCAACAGCATCACCATATGTTTTCCATGAATAGGAAAGAATGAGCTCTAGCAGTTTGACTGAAATTGTTACTTTTGTTGCAAATTTCAAAGACATTAGTTGCCCTGTTCATGAAATATTTGTATTTCTTCTTCAGTCAAAGGCACAGCATTCAGCCTTTGCCCTGCTTTCCCCATTCAACAGGATTTACATGGTCTCAGTGAAAGGAGAATTTGTCCTCTTGTGGCTTTCCTGCTCTTTTTTTTTTTTTGGGTTATTTGACCCAAAAGCTAAGAAGTAGCATTGAATCCAGCAAATGGTGTGAAAAGTTGTGTTTCAAGCAAGGCCTGCAGACCACCTACAGTGGGACACTTTGGGACAGGAAAGGATGTTCACTCCCCAGGGCCTTGTGCTTGCAACAGGAATCTTGTGCCTTGTATTACAAACCCAGATCATTTAATTACCTTCTAATAGGAATTGAAATGTATATGTCTCTTGTTTAGAAAATAAAGTATCTGCACATTGCCTACAACTTTGCTGGAATTCCCTCCTGTGGGAAAAGAGTTACTAAAGGGTTGTTGTCTTATGCATATTTGCACAAACTATTTATGTTAACAAGCCTGGGATTTCTTTTCCCCCCCCTCTTTTGAATTGAAATGAGGTTCAAGGGGTTATTTTATTCCTTTCTCCTTTATTTTAAGTCTCTTAGTATCACAATGTCAAGGCTACTCAATTGCTGTAATGTTTGTGGTTTCTAGCATTCGAACAACAAGGAATTGCTAGGGAAAAAAAAAGCCATTTTAATTAATTTTGCTCTTAAATGACAGGGAGAAAAAAGCACAGAAAAGCTTCAAAAAATGGAGGAAATCTTCCAGCTAAAGGCAAGAGTGAGGTTAACAGTATTCCTTTCATCTTTGCAGAGTATTAAACATTTACCTGTGCCACAGCAGTAGCTCTACATGGATTATGTTTACATGAAACCAGGATGGATGAAAAACAGTTAAAGAATGTCACACAAATGCAAGGAAATAGCTGCTGCCAATTCCTCTCCCAAGTTTTTATGCTGAACCTCCTGAAGGAACCGAGAGCATTTTGCTCAATGCTCCAATGGGCTTCCTAGTTTTAGATAATAAAGAAGAGTTGTATAAGGTTTTTTCTTTTTTAATCTGCAAAGCACTTCTGGCTAGGTAAATATTTACATTTGAATACCTAGAGGGATTTTTACAAGTTGGAATAAATGAACAAACCAATTTTCTCAGGAGTAATGTTAACTTTTATGCAAGTGTTTGGCAAATCATCAAGTGAATGTGTTTGCTTTCAGAGATGGTCAGTGTGTCCAAGCTGGATTGATCAGCAGTGAGCCTCAGGAGGGACTCTGCACTGCTTTGGTTTCAGTGTTGCTTACACACTTGGGCATTTGGCATTCATTCGCTCAGCTGAAGAGCCGCTGGATGAAAAATGCTGCACGCTCGAGGAAGTACTTATCACCTCTACATACTTACAGGAATAATTATATAGAAAATATGGAAATTATAGAGAAAATAGAGAAAATATAGAAAATATAGAAATTATAGAAAAATATAGAAATTATAGAAAAATGTAGAAAAAATAGAGAAATTATAGAAAAAATAAAGAATGTAGAAATTATAGAAAAATGTAGAAAAATAGAGAAATTATAGAAAAAATAGAGAAGAATGTAGAAATTATAGAAAAAAGTAGAAAAACAGAGAAATTATAG
>VWZO01017864.1:0-32575 GCA_013396975.1 Bucco capensis
CTTGGGCTTCCTTAATCCTGGGAATGCCTCCGAGACAGATGATTCATCTTTCTCTTCGGCTGGCTGCACTTGCAGGGCATTGTACCTGTTCTGCAAGGGTGCCTGGAAAGTTGGGGGTATAACCGAGGCAACACACCTGCCATGCTGATCAGGAACTTGTTGCCATTGCTTGCTGCCAAGGGGATATGGGGAGGTGGGCAGGGAAGAAGTTTGCTTGCTGTTTTGACCATGTACTTTTTGGTTTATGTAGGGCAGATGTGTATCCCAATGAACTCGGTTCAGGGATGGTCCAGGTGTCTCCCATTCCTATGGTTCTTTGCTCTTCTACTTCACCTTAATAAGTTCTACTTCTGTTTTTCATTTTTAGTGCATTCCATACGGACACATTGTCTCTGTGTGCAGCATTTCCTGAACGTAATGGTTTTAATGGTTTCTGTCTGCCGGTCCCACAGACTTACCTTAGGTTTTCTAATTCTTCCCTAGAAGTGTCTCCAGTTAGAGGTAAATCTTCAGAAGCTTGTACTTAGCTAGTTTTTTTAGTTTTGGCAATGAGATTTACCACCACATGTATCTGAGGGTAATTAACACATGCAGGAGAATATGTGCTTCCTAACCATAAACTTTGCAGGTTTGCTTACTATACACTAGGTAGCTCCAAATGTACAGCATTTCATGGAGTTCTAAACAAACACAGAATATTTGGTTTTCCAGGTTCCTAATTTAAGCAGCTGCTCTATGTCTAGAGTTCGGGTCAGATAGATTTTTTTACTTTCTTACTTTTGTGTTCAGACAAATACCATTGCTTTGTTCTTCAGGACATTTTTTTTGAATGAAAAGTTAAACATATACATACTCCTGCATGTCTAATTTGACAAACAGAGATAGCTGGCTGATTACAGTCTCCAGGGATGGTGACTCCATGAGCTCTCCTACGCAAACTTTCACTATTCAATATACAGCTTGTGAAATATTAATTAAATTGCTGAGTAACTGATTTCTATCTAAAAAAAAGAAGGCAAAAGAGAAGTTGTTTTGTCCCTTTCCCCCTACAACTGGAATTTCTTCCTCAGCCTCTCCTCCCTTCTGCATGTGCTCACATACAGACACACACATACACAACAGGAGATAGAAGTTTTCCTTTTATCTCTGTCTTTCAATGTTCTCCTGACTACTACAGCATGTCTTCTTTCTTCTTTCTCTGGAGGGATCTACTCTTGATCCTGTTTCATTTCTCTCTACATCTTGTTCTGTTTCTTAGTGGAATCTCATCTGAATTGACAACTCCTATCTTCTGTGTGGTGATTACCCATCAATCTGTATCCTCAAACCTTTCCTTTTGTCTTTTGTCCAAACAAAAATATTGGCCTGTTTCTCTGACATTTCTTTGTGCATTGGTCACCAGCAGCACAATCTAGACAGGGCTGAAGGACAGTTCTGATCAATCACCCATCTCCTTTGTTTCTCACTTTCTTGCTTAACGGCTGTAGAAGACTGAATCACCCTGCTGGTTAAGCAGCAAATCACTTTTCACTTCTGAATTCAGATCTAGGCTGTCTTGCACATTCCTTTGCATTGCTGTTCTAAAATATTGTGTTTCCTGCCCACTCCATCTTATGCATTTTACATTAAGCAGCTGCTGTACAATAAACACAAAATTTGGGCAAGGAGCAAGCAAACCTCTTTCTTTCCCAAGTACCCTAAACACTAAGCTGTAGTCATTCTGTCCTGGTTATCTTTTCTCTCCCTAGAGCCCTTGCATTCATAACCAGAATGGAAACAAGGTGGGTAGAGACCAATTCAAGGCCAGATTACTCTATGCCATAAGAAATAAGAGATTTGGGAATTTCCCTAGGATGAGATGATCATTTAGCTTATGCCTCCTAATTTCCAGTCACATGACCAAACAGGTCTATTTTTTTACAAGTGAGGCAATAATTTGTTATCCACCTTATTTAAAAGCCTATGCTCTATTTGCTCAGGTGGCAACCCATAAGAAAGAAGTGCACACTCAGAGTGAACAGATACTTATACACTTAACAAAATAGAAGTAAAATTGCTCTAAAATTTCAATATAATCATTGGAGATTTTGATATATGATACTGCTTTTTGTTTACTAAGGAAGTGAGGCTAACTGATTTCACATTCTACAGTCTCCATTCCTTCCAATATTGTATTACTGCTGCCCAGTATAAACCATACTTAAAACAGGGTAGAATTTCAAAGATAAAAGAAATATACAATTTTTCTGAAAGTTGTCCAATGAGTGGAAAGAGACCTTAATTAGCATTTCTCCTCATGTGGAAGGAAAACTGTGCAGAAGTTAGTTAACTTTGTGTTTTGTTTGACAGAAGCCTATTAGGCTGTCAGCATATGCATGCTGGCCATTCAAGCAAATTCATGTAGAAGACCCCTATCAGCACAGGCTTATCTCCAGCCTAGCTATAGCTTCTCAGTTTCATGGCCAAAGGATGATCACAGATGATGTCAGGGAGGAAGATGCTAATATTGTAGTGGCAAGGTGAAACAAATTCTTAGAAAAATCAAACTGTATTAGTTCCACTGCTCATGAAAAACCATGTTTTTTTCAAGACTGGTCTTAGCTTTAATCATGTGTTGTTACCATGTTTTAGAACTTAACTCCAGTTGGCTCAGGGTTGCATACTGTTCCTGAAAGAGCTTTTGTTCTCAGAAAAATAGACTTACTATCTTCAAGGGCACAAAGTGTAAGCAGCGGCCAAGAAATGTTTGATGCAACTGAGGGTGTAAGGGATAAGCAATGTCTCTAAGCCACCCATCACACTCTGGGACCAACAATGTCAACATCACTGTGTAGAATGGAACTATTTGAAAATAGGTTTGTTTACTACCAGCTCTATGTGATTCAAACCTCATATCCGGGCTTGAGAAGAAGAACGGTACCTAAATGGTTGCAAAACTTGGGATGAGTATTCTCTTCCTCTCTGCTGCCATAATCATTGCTGGCACATAGTCCACCTCCTCAGTTTACAAAGTCCTCAATTAGTGTATTTGATTTGCATGACAATGTTTTGGTAGCAGGAGGGCTACATGGTTGGCTTGTGAGAAGATGCCAGACGCTTCCCCTGTGTCCAACACAGGCGATGCTAGCTGGCTCTAAGATAGACCTGCCACTGGCCAAGGCTGAGCCCATCAGTTGTGATCACAGCAGCTCTGGGATAGCATGTAAGAAGGGGGGAAAAACCCTGTGCAACAGCAAATGCAGATGAAAAGAAGAGTGAGAATGTGTGAAAGAAACAACTCTGTGGACACCAAGGTCAGTGAAGAAAGAGGGGAAGGAGGTGCTCCAGGCACTGGAGCAGAATTTCCCCTGCAGCCCACAGTGAAGACCACGGTGAGGCAGGCTGTGCCCCTGCAGCCCATTGAGGGTAATGGTGGAGTGCATATCCTATTGCAGCCTGCGGAGGATCCCATGGCACAGCAGGTGACTGCACCTAAAGAAGGCTGTGACCTGAGCAGCCTGAAATGGAATAGGCTCCTGGCAGGACCTGTGGACCCCTGGACAGAGAGGAGCCCATACTGAAGCAAGTTTGCAGGCAGGGCTTGTCCCACACTGGAGCAGTTTGCGAAGAACTGTGGCCCGTAGGAAGGACTAACATTGGAAAAAAAAGTGGAAAACTGTCTCCAGTGGGAAGCACCCTATTCTGGACTAGGGGAAGAGTGTGAGAAGTCTTGGCCCTGAGGAGGAAGGAGCTGCAAAAGACCAAGCGTAATGAACGGACCACATCTCCCATTCCCCATCCGCCTGTGCCACTGCAGGGGAGGAGGCAGAGAATTCAGGAGTGAAGTTAAGCCTGGGAAGAAGGGAGGGGTCAGAGAATATATTTTAAGTTTTAATTCTTATTTCTCATTACCGTAATCTGATTTGCTTGGTAATAAACTAATTTCCCCAAGTCGATTCTGTTTTGCCTGTGACAGTGATCTTTCCCTGTCTGTATCTTGACTTAAGACTTTTGTTATGTTTTCTTTCTCCTGCCCAGCTAGGGAGAGGGAGTGATAAGGTGGCTTTGGTGGGCACCTGGCATCCAGCCAGGGTCAACCTACCACAGTCAGGTACTCCACTCAGACTTCATTATCTAGTAGTGCCTTCATCATGTAGTAGGAGACTTTGATAGGGTTTAATGTCAAACATGGTTGTACAAATAACTATGTGCGGGAAAAACACAGGCCTGCATATTTTATAGAAGGTAAAAACAACAGACTCGTGTTCCTCAGTAATGAGAATGGCACTGTGACTCTGAGCTTTTTGTAAAGCAATAATCTTTAAAGCGTTCTGGGATCTAATTTCATGGCAATCACTGAAAATGTTACTCAAATGGAAATGCCAGACGTACAATTCTTGTTAGGAGTTACTAACCTGTATGTTCATGGATGGAGAGAAGAAAATACCAAGAAATGGCAAAACTTTTCTTTCACATGCAGTTAGCCAAACACAACAGACGAACTTTTGGAAGAATGACAGTTTGTTCCCAGGTTAAGAATTTATAGGACTTATAAATGGTTTGGCTGTAAAGTCAAAAATAAAGTGGTTTGTAAAGGAATTTGGTCATTGGCTGCTGCTTTTGTTATGAACACATTTCCTCTAAAAAGGGAATCAGATTTTGACTAATGGAAAAATACCAGCTAAAAGAAATAAAAAAGATTCCAGATTAGAAACAGAATTTCCTGAACCTCGGTGCCAGTTCTTACACATATTCACCAGTGGAAACTGAGTGTACTGGAGCTCTAACACAAAATTCTTCTCAGAGCTGGCCTCCTAATCTCTCCCTTTTTTATTGAATGAAATTAGTTATATACTTTAGCTTTGTTTCTTCAGTGTTGTACTGCAGGGATAAACAGTCTTAGGTTTAAAGCACCTGGAGTGCTGTGACCACTTCAGGGCTCTCTAGTAGAAAAAAGACATAGGTGTACCACAGTGAGTCCAGAAATGGACCACTAAGATAATTAAGAGACTGGAACATCTCTCCTATGAGGAGAGGCTGAGACAGCCGGGCTTGTTCAGCCAGAAGAGGAGTCTTGGGACAATGGATGTAAATGCCTGATAGGGAAATTAAAGAATATGGAGACAGGCTTTTCTCAAAAGCATCCAGGGAAAGGACAAGAAGTAATGAGCACAGGCTAAAGTACAGGAAATTCTCTTAAACATAGTAAAAAAATAATTTACTGTGAGGACAGCCAAACAATGGAAAGGATTGCCCAGATAGGTTGTGAAAATGCTTTCCTTGGAGTTATTCAAAACCTAACTGCCCATGTCAATGGACAGCCTGCTTTAGTTGACCCTGCCATGAGCAGTGGTGTTGAACTAGACAATCTACAAAGGTCTTCCAACCTCACCCATTCTGGGGTTCTTTGAAATTTTTGCTAAAATTCCTGTCACTTGGGTATTTTCTTATTATTTACAACAAAATCACCACTAGCAATAATCCTGTTTATGAATAATCCAAAGTCCTTGAAGTATTTTGGAAACATTGCTTTCGATCAACATGGAAATTATGAGTGTAGCTAAAAAGATACACATCTTAGTGAGATTTAGTGTCTGCCCATTTTGCAGGTGGGCAAGAGATGCCCTGGATGCCAGAGACTAAGCTATTGGCAGAGATAGAAGCAGAACTCCGGAGCTGAGTTCTGATTCTCCTTCTTCATGAGTACAATATACATCTGCTTTCTGATACTTTGTCTTTCCCACCACTTGGACAATGCCTGGAGGGCTTGGTGTCCTGTGTGATTCTCTGCCCTTGGAGGTGGGGGGGGGCGTTCCTCCTCTTATCCACAGATTTGCGCTTCAGAACCTGTGCTTTCACTGAGGAAATAAAGAGTATCAGATTTTAAACAGCAGCAGCAAATGTGAGCCTAGTTTTAAGCCTCTGAATGATGGAGATTCCTAGCAATTTCACTTGCAGATAGCCTTCAGAAATGCCTCTGATTTTAACAGTTGCCCGTTGTATTTCTGCAATAGTTTTTGAGATATTATTGCTGCTAACATTACTTCCTACTGAATGTTTGCATACCCAGTTGATGCACTTAACCCATAATCTAGTATATTTGTCCTGTCATGGTACCAAAACCATAAACTCTTGCCTATCCTTTTAATTTTCTAGTAATGGATTGATTTTATATATATATATGTATATGTATATATATAAAAATTTAATTCACTGAGTGGCAAAAATGCATGAATTCTGTGAAATAACATTGATTTAATATCAGAGTCTATACTAGTGAATTTAATTTCATAGCAAAACTGACCTTGAGGAACTGCTACTAAGTCTTCAGATTCCTGCAGGAAAATGCTTGCTCCTTGAAGAATTTGCTGGAAAAATATGTCAGATCAAGAATCACGTGATAAAATTAGTCAATGATTCACATCCATTTAATGTGCTACTCTTTTAAGACTCCGTATTATATGTTTTACATGTAGCAATTTGTATTTTGTAGGTACTACATTAAAATAAAAGTCCTCAGACGCTACAATACTTAGGGTTAAAGAAAAATCTAAATAAAGTGGTGTGTGACAAATTGCTTTTATCAAAGAGAAGACTGGAAAATCTCGAAAAATATGTTTGGGTCAATAGGAGTCTCAAAGGAGTAAAGAGGTTCATATAGACAGCACTGTAAGGGGCTAAGGCCATGTGCTTGATTGCTGAGCCTTTTGAAGCATGAGCATACCATTCCATGCTTGGTAGTAACACCAAACAAAAGATCCTTCTGGCCTGTGAAATTCTCATCGGCGTGAGTGAGTTTTAACTGGTGAAATGATCAGATGTGGAGAATGGGAAGGAAATGTAGTATTAATGGTATTATCTATCAGATGGAAAAATAGGATAACACATGATTCCTGAAATACTGTGAAATGAAAGACACTTGCCTTTGCCACATAAAGGATCTTAAGATTGCTTTCCTCATGCGCCTGCTATTTGCAGTTGAACCATGAATACATCCCTGGCATGTAACAGAGCTTTAAAACTATCATCACAGAAAGTATTCACACGTATCTTTCCTCACAAATGTATCTGCTCAGAGTGTGACCCTCTGATAGAAATCACACCATTTGCTTACATTTTGGAATGTTGTAAGTTATTTGAAGGATAAGGTGTGTTGTTTTGCAACACTGGAGGAAGAAGATACCAGAAATTTCTATCAAAAAAACCCTGTTCTTTTGATTTGGTTTTCATGTCAAAGACAAAACAGTCAGTCTTTACTTAACCTTCCAGCAATTGGAGCATTGCCTATCTCTTTTCTGTATGGGATAACACAGAATTCTGACTGCACTTACCTCTTCTGTCAAAGTGCATGCATGAGGTTAGAGGTTGTGTGTTCAGATGTGCACACGTTACTCTCAATCTGTGTGATTCTGGAGTTGTTCACTCTATAGTCCAAAACAGAGAAATGAAGTTTGCATCAGCATGCTGCTTTATTGACAGTAGGCATCTGGAGCAGTTTGGAAACATAGCAGAGGTGTCTGTTGAGATTAGTGTGTCCTTAGACTATGTTATTCATCAGCACTTAACTGTGAAGCTAAAGTAATCTGTATTATTGAACAGCTAGTGATTTTTGTACTAGTCAGCATATTTCATATGTAAATGTAATATGTAGAGGTAGCTATGTAAATGAAAAGTCAGATAGTAAATGTTTAAGTGTAGCTAGGGCTCTGAAAGTGAAGTAAAAGTCAGTTTGAAGAAATCTCAGCTAAAATTAAAATTAAAAAACAAACATAAACATGGTATTTATAACCCAATGGACTTCTAAGACTCACTTGGTCTACTTATTTCTAAAATGTATGTTTACATTCTAAAGATTTCAAAATGCCTCAACTCCCCATCCATATCTTCTGCATCTAATTTGCCCTCTTAAGGTCCTATTGTTATTTGTGCTGTCTTGAAAGACCACCTCGAGATAACCCTCAAAACCTGTTCTAGATCCAGATAGTGGCATTGCAAGCTGAGTGCCCTACACTCTCTGAGCTGCTCCAGGGACAAAACTCCAGGGAAGAGGAAGGAAAGGTGCCTCTGTTACGCTTCTGTGGCTAGTTCTTAAAGCCATAATAGTTTCTGTGTGCTGCTTTATTCTGTGTGCTGGTGATACCCAGCCAAGACTGTGATACTGGCAGCCTTTTCAGACATGTAACAATCTTCTTCTCATGCACTCTGAAGGATGCAGAAGTGGAAGACCTTAAGGGGGACAGAGATCTGACTCGAAGTTCCTACCATGCCCAGTTAAACAAACGATCTGAATTGTATTTGAAGGTCTGGTGCCAGTACCTATTAAACAGTCAGATCATATATTCAACATATTGTCAGTGGAGCAATCCAAGGATTAAATTAAAAGAGTGATTTAAAACATGTTTGTGTTATTCTTCAATGATTTTTCCATTTAAATTATATAAAATATGCTGCCACCTAGGGCATGCAGCCAAGAAGATGCAGGCATATGACTATAAAAGGCATCACTGAAAAAGCAAATTGAAAAGATGCAGGTAACAATAATGACTGAAGTGTGGATCCAAGTTTCAATAAAATTTACTTTTATATCATGTGAAAAGGTCAGGCTTTATGTACGCAAGGATTTAAAAGCTTATGTTGTTATTACCTAGAGTAGAACCCACAGTTACAGCACTTTTTCCTTCTGCTATTTCATAAATGTCAACATAAGGTTTTTATTTCAGGGATTGTGGAAGAAATACTGTGGGTTAAATGCAAAAGGAATGTTTTTACCATTTGAAATAAGATTGGGTAACTGGGTTCCTACAAAAAATTACTAATTAAAGTCAACTGTAATGGGATATAAACCAATATGGGTTGATGTTAATTATAGAGGCTGATCATTGATTTCTAGTGATCTAAATTACTATGCTTGAAACAATTTCAGCTGCCCATAAAATTTACAAATTTGCTACAGTTTACTATGAAGTCCATCATATGGAGGGCAAGCATGAAGGTTCCTGATGCTTATGTCTTCTCTTTGATTCCTTGTAAATATCAAACCCTTCTAAAAGAAATGCCGCTGATATTTCAGATTTACTACCTTCACATTTTCCTTTTTATTTTTTTATTTTTTAATATTTTTGTCTGATTGTATATTGTATGGCTAGGCTTCGCGAACAAAGATCNCTGATTAAAACATGCAGATCTGACATTTCAGGTGTTTGGGCATAAAAAGTCATCTTTGTCTACCTGCTGTTGTTTAAACTGAATTTTGGTCAGAGATTTGTTTTAGATGAAAATCAGATGCTTTTGCTTGCAAGCAGTTGTGAATTGACCACTCCAGCACCTCACCTTCATACCTTCCTCTTTGGCACCTAAAATGAATAATGGTTTAATAATCTTGAAGAAGCAAGCTATTTCAAAGGCAGAGGATGCCAGTGTTGACTCTAGTGTTCCAAGGTGAAACCATTTCCCAGTATCATAAAGCTTATAAAACTCTAGAATTAGCATACACACCATAGGTCCAATCTAAGAAGGAAACATTTCACAGCCACTGCAGCTGTACAGCAAGCAGTAATCAAGAATATTTACTGAGAGATGTAGCTGGATATCTGCTCTAACCAAGAGTCCTTCATTTCTTTCTGAGTCTTTTTTCATCACATAACAGGAACATACTAAAGAAACATGTTAAAATAGGTTTTACTGTAGTACAGAGGATATTTTTGTTCCTTGAAATCTTTTCTTACCCAAATTCTGCATTGTAGCTCTTTATTCATTATTTAACCAAGTGTGCAAATTCCACTGATGAGTACAGCAAACTGAAACATTCATGTTAAATCTAATTTGACATACTTAGTATTACAACAAAGGTATCAGAAAGGCGTTCCTATAGTGTTTCTTAGAACTAGACATTGTCCACAGACCAAAACCTGTTATCCTATCTTTAGATAATCTTTGTTCATGAAGCCATTTGTTTGCTGCACAGTGAAGATTTCTGTCTCTTTGCAAAATTAATTTCTGAAGTGATTCTTGGCTTGTTTTACTTACTTTCAGTGATGCAAATATTACCTGTTAGAAGGATATTTGTCAGTAGGAGATACCATACTGTCCTTCCAGTTTCTAAGGAACAGAGTGAATTAACGAATGAATGGGTTAATGAATACATCAATAAATTTACCTTTAACCTCCAGAGATGACAGCATAAGTCTTTATTCTGTAAACAAGTACATAAAAGTCTCACAGTCTGCAATCTCAAGGTCATTTCATTACACTGCAAAACAAATGAAAAATCCAAAACACACTTCACCATGACTGAGCATCTTGTTGGAATAGCAGCCTAGGATGAAGACAGGGGGTAGATCAGGTTAGTGCTCTACTTAATTCAGTTTATATATTCGTAGTGAAGAAACTGGAAGGGCAATCTGTACTCCCGATCAAAGATTAATTCAGTTTCTTCATATTGCAGCTCTTAGGAGCTTCAGTATTGCTGCACTGCAAAACTGTAATTATATAAAGATATTTTTGCTGGAAGATGAGCATCTGTGTGGAACTTAGCAGAGCTCTGACACAGCAGTATAGAAGCTGTTACTGGTTTGGTGTGTAGAAAGTTCAGATTAATTCGAACATTTGACTTTATGTGATGAGGCACTCCTCACAAGGAAGCTATGAGTTTGTTACTAGTATTAGAGATTAATGCCACTTACGTAAACACCTGTAAATGGAAAATAATCTGATTATAAAATGTGTTAAACACTGACAAATCAGATACAAGAGGAGATCTACAAAATGCCACCAAGATTAAAGCTAGGCATGATAAAGATACTTCTTTGCATATCCACATATTTCCATATTAAAGGAAATATAATGCTTTAGGTTAGAATTGCCTTAAAGATTAATTATTTTAAGCTTAGGTTGAACATTAAATATTGTTTTATTCCCATTATTGCCAGCAATTTCTCTCAACAAATTGTAAGAACAGGTTTTTCCCTCAGTTTCAGATTACCAGGATAACATTGTTTGATTCCTTTAGGTAACCAGCATGCCACTTGATCTGTATATGGCATTAGTGTTAGCGTTTAGCATGCAACCACAAAGCTCTTTTATCAACAAGTTTGAAGCTCAGGGAATATGTTCAAGAAATGTTCATGTTCACAAATAATAGAACATTGAGTATTTATATCAGTTTGATTGGAGTAGTAATTTTTGGCAATTGTGTTCTTTTACAGAGTAACTCTACCATAACTTAAGCGATTCAAGTGTAAAAGTACAACATGTATGCAGAAAAAGACAAAGAACAGCTACTTTTGCAACCTCATACTGAGGACCTCCTAAAAGAGAACATTGAAACAGAAAACAATTATTTGTACAATAGTTTTCTTTGCTCCCACTGATGCTGTCAGTGACTGAGCATATCTGTAATTGAACAAGAACATTTCTTTCTTTGCAGCCAAGTTCTTTCTTTTACAGTCTTTCTATTATAAAGCTTTGAAGAGAGACTCCAGATACAGACTTAGCCAAAATTGACTGTCTTGGTAAAAGGGATAAAGAAACTGCACTAGAACTAAGGTCTCAGCTTTCTTCAGCATTACCTTACAGGTGCTTGAAGGCATTAGAATCTAGAAGATGCTTCTCCTCCATCCAACCCCATCACCTGTGTTCACCAAGGCTATTGGGGATGCCATCCAATGGATGGACCCTTGAACTCAAATGGGATACTGGAATACATTGATAATTACAACTTTATCTGACCCTTTGCTGCCTATTACCAGGAGATTGTTTGTTCTTTCTCCCTTCTGTGTCCTTCATCACTGTCTCTTTTGCTCATATTCACTCCATAAACCTTTCACACTTTTCTCAGATACTGTGTTCCCTTTTTGTGACTTCCAAAGTCCTTCCAAACTTCCTGTGAAGTTTTAGTCATTTTAGTTTGTCCAAAATAAACTGCCTCACCTCTACACTAGCATTTTTCCCCCACAAACGTCAAAGTAGCTAAACGTTCTGTGCTCATTGAAATTCTGTGTATAACGAAATATTGTCAGAGATTTTTCAACATGTTGCAATATGTTTTCACTAGAAAAAAAGAAGTTATAATGAAATTGCAGTTATATGATTAGATTTCAGAAAATGTTCTACTGGAAAATTTCAAAACAACGTACTTTGTGTTGGTATTTGGTGATACTTGTTCATTTTGGAATTTTGAACATTTGCGTGCGTTGGCTTTTGTTGAAAAAGAATTTGTGACTTTCTGAAATGAGATTCTGAAGGGAGTGTTCTAAAACTGATTCTTCACAGGCAGTTTCCAGTTTATGAGATACTTTTAAAATATATTGCAATGAGAATAATCTTTAGTTTCAAACCAAAAATGTTCCAGTTTTGACCTGCTTGTTATATCCCTTTCTTCCACTCTGTATCATTAATTGCTTGTTTACATTTTCATCTCTTAAGTGCTGTAACTCATCTTTGTACAGTACCTAAGAGAGTGGGATTCTGTCTTTGTTCTCAGGAACATTATAATCAACATTATTTGAATAATAATTATTTGATAAAGAAATACTTGGGTGAGAATCATTGTCTTGGTTCATGCAGGAGACAAGGTCAATTCTATCACAAACCTTTCCGATCACTGATACAAAAAAGCCAGTGCTTATAGCAGTATTGTAGCTTTGGTAAAAAACATGTTTTATGTCAGTCTTTTTTTGTGGGGATGTATCACAAGTTCAGGATGAAAGCAGACTAAAATTTGCTGATAGGATAGAACTTTCAGTACCAAGTAGCTGAAATCAGAAAAGGGAGCAGAAAGTTTACTTTTATTTAGTGATCATAACCATATATTTTCTCTTAGAATTAGGATTCTTTTAAAACGTGGAACAATTGCATAATCTTTAAAATGTCTCTGTGAAGTGATCTAGGCCTACAGGGCAGCTTGTATTTTGGGAGAGTTCTTTTATTTGGTCAGTGTTAAGTCAAACTGTGTTCCCAGCATGCACACTGACAACCAAATTTCTGTCCTTTCTAGAACAGAGAGAACATGTTGAACTCCATCTTTAAACTATATTTCACCTTATGACATGCTTGACTATCTTCATTGCAAGCATTATTTCTGCCACATTCAATTGTATGTTATCTATGCCATTTTATATATGCACATAAAAAAGAAACCATTTATCATCCTCTATTAAATCTGATCCACTGTAATGGCATAATGTCTAGCTGCCAAATAATTACATGTTCTCATTACCTTACTGAAATGGAGCTAAACAAAAGAATGTCCTGGTAACTGAATAACACAGCTTCCCACTTGATCTTCAGGTGACACAGATCTTTCTTAATGTTAGTTATAAAAAATATTCTACTTTATTTCAAATTGTTTAAAAAGAGAAGATTTTGTAAGAAGTGGTATAACGAAATTAGTCATTTCAAAATTTACAATTTTGATGTATAAAGAGGTTTTCTTGCTCTGGCAGATAAGTTGCCCACTGAAGCTCATCTAAATTATTTCTTTACAACACAATGTATTCAGATGGCATGACAAAGAACAGTTAGTTAAAAACATAGTGTGTTTGTGTTTTGGTAGTTTTAGGTATAGCCAATTCCCGGCTCTCTCCCCATTTTCATTAATTAGTCTGCTAGAGTTTCTACCCTGACCCTGTCAGTTTTCCTCTGATCCTGTCCCAGGCATTTCTGTAGATGATAACTACCCTTTAATTGCACAGCCTAGCACAGTCTATTGGTAAATCTAAACTGCATCTTAAATTGATACAAGTTTTGTGTTTTTATTGAAACAGAGTGTATAGTAACATGGTGTTTTAACACAATTTTTATTGAGCTCAGTGTTTGAATACATAGGCTTGGAGTGTCAGTATCTGAATCAGCTAATAGAAAGATTGACCTATTTTTTGCTCTTTAGGAATAAAGTAGTAATACTTACAGCAAGATACTAATCTTGGACTTTTTATCTCTTGCAGATTGTCAAGTGATCTGACATTCATTGAAGAGAGGGAAAGACCTACCTCACACATATGAATCCTTTAGGTAGGAGACTAAACTTCATATTTCATTATTATGCTATAGAAGAATAATATTTAAAATTATTATAGCAAGGTAATAACTGTGGAGTTGGACTTGGTAGTTGGCAGAGATTAACCTCCATTGTATTTCAAGAGCAAATTCCAAGTTCTAATGTAAATTCTTTCAATCTCTAAAATTTTAATCTTTACAGCGTGTGCTTTTATTGTCTGTAGATGACTGTTGTAAAAATAATAATCCTGACATGTTAAGAAAGGATCAGTTTTTTGCTTTTGTAGTATTTCTAGTATGAGTCTGAGCAAAGTACTTGATCATGTTCTGTCTTAGTTCCCCATCTGTAAAGTAGGGATGATAGTGCTTTCTTCTTGTCTTGGCTTTCCTTGTTAGTTTAGATGTTGAGAGTTTTAAGAAGAGTTTCACTTCAGTTCTGTAAAATCAATAGGATTTGAGTGCCTAAAAACTTTGATGGAAAAAAGTCTAATCTCTTGTCAAGAATATGGGGTTTCATGATTTTTCTTTTTCAAAACTGACTTCAGTCTCTCAGACTGAGGAGCATATATCCGTGGGTGAGAAAAGTTGTTCCGTTCATCATCACATGTTGGCTGCTAATCAAAGGAAGGACTAGAAAGGGTCATTAGGAGAGGGTTTGTTTAAGTGAGACATTTAGGTAAAATATATTAAAGCTCTTCTATAGGCTTTTCAGCTGAAATCTAAAAGAACTTGTAAATGCTTCCAGTTTACGCAATGCAAATATGAAGTACTTGGTCCCAAGAAATTAACTGGATGTCTAGGTTCTCATGCATAAGCAACAGCAAGAACTAAGTACCCTCCCAAAGCACTCCACAAACCTATGTGCTGAACGTAGCTGCCTGGAATAGTCAACAGAAATTCAGATCAGAACCATGTCTGAACCCTGTCTTCTCTGGAGCCTATACATCTCTATGAAGGCTGTACTGGGTGCCTGAGAGATTCAGAATTTGGAGACTTCCAAACAGGACTTGTTCAGAGAGTGAAAGCAAGGCTCTGGATACACTGTTCATCCACAGCTTTTAATATGCATTATAATCCCAGCCATAACTGTCATTCTGAAACAACAATATCAATGTTCAAGTCTTGGCTAGGGATATATATCACTGTTGGCATTTGAGAACTTGGTGTGGGAAGGCAGACTCATGCAATGACCACAGTGTAGCTGAATGTATGGCCAGTAAGATTCTTGATGGTCTAACAGATTGTCACATTCTTGCTTCATCCTGTTCTTTATTTGTAGTTGGTTTCATACAGCTGTAGTTCAGCCTTTCAAATGGTAATGAACTGCAGTGTTTTGAGACTCCTTTAACTGCTTTCCCCCAGGCTTGAAAGGGGAACTTAGTTTATCATCACAACTAGTGGGAATGTGAATCTCGTTCTGTACAGGGTGGTAAAATAATTTTGGCTTTAGATTTCTACAGCGGCACAAGAAAATCTTGTGATGGACATAATGATGTTGACAGTGGGTGCTATACTGTGACTTCCTTTCCTGCAAGCCTGAAACACTGCAGAGAGAATTTTATTCCATCAGTGCAGAACTGAGTAAAGGCTTCTCTGTCAATTCATCCATCAGAGTAGCCAAGAAAGAAAGAGAAATTAATACAAGACCTAGAACTCAATTAGGACAAGGATTTTTTTTCAACGTTGTGCTCCACAGCACCAGATTTCAGTGTTGGTGTTTAAATTTCAGCTTGATGTAATAGCATTGTAAGCATAGTTATCCAACCTACAATTTCATAATATTATTAATTTCAGAGTAGGGTTATTTTATAGGAATATCTAGCACATCTTCCTTTTATTTTCAAGTAATAGACAGAGCAGAGATACTTTTGATGGAGTTATGACAAAGTGTCATTATTCTTTTTATTAAAGCAAGCATTTTTAAAAAAAAACAAGACATCTCTCCAGAAACTTTATAAACTATACTTAAAACCACAAATACCAACTGGCAGGCAACCATGGAAACATAGACACTGGAACAAATGGAATATGGTTAATATGCCGAGAGCCCTCCTGGCCGCTGCTCTCCTGCTGCTTGCATTCCTTCAGAAATATAATACTAATACCAGAATGAAGTTTTGCTAAGATACTTTGAAGCATGATCTTCAAACAAAGGTTCTGACAATAAAATAAAATGTTTTGAAAGCATTGCTTCCTGAATGTAAAATAGGTTATCCAGTCATCCCATACTTCTACATTTTTCTAACTGTTAATAATTCAAGGTATTCAACTTGAATTGAAACACTAGCCTGGAAAGCATATAATGAAACATGATGTCCAGTCTTCAGCTATCATAACCAACCAAGATTAGGCTAACTGGGAAAACTAAATGAGATTTGTACATTTGGAAGAGTATCCCAGACACTCACTGCTGAGATGTTAGCATTTTTATCTAATCTTTCTTGTTCCAACACTTGCTGGAGTTTACACATTCTTATTCTCCCTCTTTTGATGCTAATCTGCCTTGTTCATAGAACACAACCATCCTTGCATGGAGTAAAAAGCTAATTCATTAAATTGCCATCAAGAGACAGGTTTACTCATCTTTATAAAGTGTGCTCTAAATCTCTTCTAAATAAGTTAATAATTTGGTGGGTTTTTTCCCAGTTTTAAGTGACCAGAAATGAACATAGAGCTTAGTCTGTAGCACTAATAGATCCATATTTCTCCTGTGTATCTCTCCTGTTCTTTTTCACAGCCACATTACAGAAGTGGTTCACAGCCATCTCATTTTTAAAAAACAAATGCTTTAAAGGAAAAATATTTGTTTTTAAAAGTATTGATTTCATCCTATTTCTATTACTTTGGATCTTTAGGTCTTCAGTTTCCAAAATTCTCCCATTTCCCTTGAACAGTGCCTTGACAGAGTCTTCCTGATGTGCCTTCTTTGTTTTATTCACTGTAATCAGTTTCTCTTATCACTTCTTCACACAGAAAATACACATCTGTAGAATTAAAAAAAATAATAATAGTCATGGTACCCATTCCTTATAGGGAAGCACAGTATGACTCCCAGTTTGCAAATGTCATATTTTGCAAATGTACCAACTATTTTTAAAAATAAGAAAATGTTGCAAGTGGTTTCACATGTACATGAAATAGTTACTCTTTATAGGCAATTATTTCACCTTTATTTGAGAAAAATGTGCCTTATTCTTGCAGGACATCAGTGATCTGTGCTCCACACTGACACACTGAAGTTAAACCCTAGTGTTTGTGCCTGCCACTTGTTTACAGTCATGAAACGTGCATGTGCTTACACAAAACTGGAATTTAGAGATAAATGTTTTGCTTTCCACTAGCTGTATATGCACACATTGCTCAAAGCAACTTTAAAACTAACCCAGATGCGATTCTGCAGCCTGCAGCTCAGTTACATGCATGAAACGTGACTGGATATTCAGAAGTGGTCTATGGAAATGCAGCCAACTGTTGTTCTTCTCCACACTGCCCACAGTAAACATGTTTTAGTCTCACTTAAATTAAGTGATACTTCATTTGCTTTGGCTCTTGAGAAACATTCATACGCTGACAGATTGTAGTTTCTTGATATAGAAAATGAATTGGATCATGAAAACTGAGTCATCTGATAAACCACAAAGAATTTTTTCCTCAGCAAAGAGACAGCTTGTTCCCACACTGTGCTAGACTGAATGGGTTTCAAGCATACAAATACCCATCAGATGTGCTTGGTAGCAGTGGAAAGCTGAGGTAAGGAGTTTCCTATTTAGACAGTAAAAGGTTCTTCTTTAGTTTCAAGGGTTGATACTGGCTGCCGAGAATCTAATAGCCGAGTCCAGTTACCATCTCCAAGCAGGAAGCATACTGGTAGAAGAAGCAGGAGGTTTGCTTTAAGTCATTCTCTTTCTTGGGGCTAAGCCAACGGACGTGGCAGCAACAGCGACTCGTGATCACCCTGAGGTGTAACCTGAGCTCTGAGGACATCTAGTGGTGTCAGCCCACTGCAGGGACTGGGTCTTCACAGCCGGTGGCATCCAGCTTGCACCTCCCTAGCTCAGTCGAGTTCATCAACACTGCCCCTGGCCGTGACAAGTTGAAGAAAGAGGGATGCACTTATCCCTCTTTCCCGCATTTTCGTCACATAAATTAACTACGAAGTTATGGTATTTTTTTCCTTGATTTCTTTTCTTTGATCTCGGCATTTCCAGCATAGCACAAAATCAAATACAGTAAAAACTATGACTTGAATGCACAGAAAGAGTAGCATTCTTCAGCTCGGGTGATCTTGAATTCAACATTGCCAGTCCCAAATATTCAGAAATCATGAGATTGGCTCAAAAATCACAAACCTCTCGATAAATTTTGGATATTTTCTATTTGCCTTCTGCTTTCAGAACTTTGAGAATTCAATATGTGGAGCTCTCCTTTCACAGAACCACAAAATATCATGAGTTGGAAGGAACCCAGAAGGATCACCAAGTCCAACTCCTATTTAGGCACAGGACAACCCCAAAGTCACACTATGTGTTTAAGAGCATTGTCCCAGTGCTTCTTAAACTCCACAAGAGTTGGCGCCTTGACTGCCTCCATAGGGAGCCTGTTCCAGTGCTCCACCAGTCTCTGGGTAAAGAATCTCTTCCTAACATCAAACCTGAACTTCCTTCAGCACAGCTTCACGCCATTCCCCCGGGTCCTGTCTCTGGTCACCAGAGAGAAGAGGTCAGCACCCTCTCCGTGGAGGAGGTTATAAACCGCAATGAGGTCTCCCCTCAGTCTCCTCCAGGCTGAATTGGCCAAGTGAATCAGCCTTTCCTTGTAAGACTTCCCCTCCAAGATCTTCACCATCAATAGGGATAAAGGTGCATTTTTTTTTACTAAAAAGCTGATTTTACAGGTAAATTAATAAATCTACAAGTTAAAGCTTTAATTAAAAGCACCCAGATGCCAAATAAATGCGCGAGATTTCTTAGTACTATAATATTATAATCCTAGCACTGCTAATCATTCAGAGACCTTCAGAAAGAACTTCTTACTACATTGTGATTCAGTTTTTCGGCTTCTGAAGTGGAACTGTAGGTGTTGTCATTCCTTTTTTGAGAAATAACGAGTATCTATTATCTGCCATTCAAAAAGGACTTTGATCAAGCTAGGTGATACATATTACGTATTAAGCATTGTTACTGACAATTGAAAAGTGGTGTATTTTTCAGGGAGCTCTTGATCTGATATTTCCTCATGAGGAGAAGCAGACATCATGAAGCAGAAATTGATAACATCAGTTCAAATTATTTTGCTGCCTGTTCTGACTGCAGTGCAACTGACTGGTAAGTACAACATTGCCTGAAACATGAGTTTTTCTTTAAGGCATTTTCTTTAGAAAAGTCTGAGGCTTTACCAGATCTATCCTGACCATCACTGGAGGCTGTATATATTTAAATCACTTTATTCTAAAGTGTTGGGTATTTTGGATATGGCTTGAGTCCTATTTTTGTTTTTTTACAGCACTGCTTTAATGATTAAGTGGTTGCGATGATGAAAGACACTGGTTCCATCCCTACACTGCTTGTAACCTTTTTGGGAATTAGCCTCTTAGGAATAGTAACACTCTTAGAGCTAATGGTGTGAAACTTTAACAAAACAAAGATAAGATTAGGTTGAAATCCACATGCTTTTCTTACTAAAATGTATGTTAATTTATGGTCTGGTTTTGGTAGAAGTTAATGACAAGAAGTCCTAACAGGAAATATTCTTAAATGTTTTGGTATTATTAGGGAATATTCAGATAATTAATGACTACATTCATTTGTGCCAATACAGAAAATACTCCATCCAGTCCATTAGTTCCTTAGTTTTATTACTTGTCTTACCTATAATTTACACCAAATGTGTGCAAGTATTGGAATTTTGGTTCTGTTGCATAGTTGAAGGTGGCATTTAATTTTAAGATGACCTGAAGATAAAAATTGTGGATATTTTGGGAAAAAAACAAAAGGTGATACATTTACTTCCAAGCTTTTAGATTTAATTTGGAGAGAAAAAGAGAAGTAAACTAATTCAGTGGCTATTTTAGAAGGTTTAGGTAAAATGTATTTACTTTTCTGAAAGTTTTGACCCTTTTTCCAGGCAGATTTATTTACCAAATTTGGTCTGTAAGTTTCAAGTAATTTTACTGCCCTCAAAAAGCATTCCTTGCTGAATTTGTCATTCAGCAACAACAACAAAAAACATTGTCCAACACTACTATAACTTGCTGCATTTTTGCACTTCCCTAGGTCAAGCATACCCTGGAAAACCTAAGATAATAAGATGTCATTCTCTAGAAAAGGAAACCTTTTCTTGTTGGTGGAAGCCTGGCTCAGATGGAGGACTTCCTACCAACTACACCCTGTTCTACAGCAAGGACAGGTAACAAGCAGTGCATATGTATTCTGTTAGTGATCAAGTGATATTATGACAGAATGAGGGAATTATAACATTCATTTATAAAAATGGTTTTATGAATCCATGATAAAACATCAGATAGCTGAGATGATTGGTTTCCCTTTTGGAAGAAAACATGACCACTACCAGTCCCAAATTTCAGTCCGTCCCTGCTGAAATTCATCTAATCTAAAATCCCACTGGTCTAAAGGTGTGCTGGAAAAGGTGTAGTTTGTCCATCTTCTCAGGAGGCACACAGCTTTTAGCTGAATGGCATGCTTCTCTGAGGAGGGGAGCATCAAGGCAACACAGGGCTATGGTGTCTCCTGTGGAGCAGCAGGGCAAGGCTTCCATCCAGGGACATTCCCACTACCCCAGCCAGGGAGCAGGGCAGGCTGGAGGCAATCCAGCCCTGGGCATCCAGCAGCTCCTTGGAATAAGCACAGGCTGAGTCCAGCCTGGGCAAGGAAAACTATGAGTTAGGGCTGGTTGGGGGGTGCCCACAGCAAGGAATTGCATGGCTGTGAGGAGCTGGAGACCAGACCTGCTGCATCAGGCTGAAATGGGGACTTGGGAGACCCCAGAGAAAGTGGGCAGGGGCAGTGAGGACTGGCAGTGCCCTCAGAACCCTGCCTAGAAACTTGTCCATTACCAGGCATAGCAAACCTCCATATGAAGAAAATCCATAGAAAGTCTTTGCTTCCTCTTCTGGATTTGTAGCCAGCCTTGTGGTTTCCAAAACCAAAAATCTCAGAATTTACTATTTTATTGAAGTCTGTGACTCCCTCATCCTGTTTAACAAACATATATGTTTAGCAACTTTGCCTAACCTCTGCTTTTTTGGTATAGCTGTCATTTCTCCCTGAAAACAAGAGGTGTCTGAATAGGGCCAAGTAAGCAGGGAGACTCAGAGATTAAATTTCTTTGGATAAATCCCATGAGGTTCAGAATACAGAAGGTAAAGCCTTGGACCTCCCTGCTTCAATTAAATAGACTCCAATTCATTCAATATTAATTGATCAAGAAAGACACAGTCTTTCATTAAGTTACCACACTCAACAGTGATTTGAAAGGTTTTATTTTATGAAAGGTCAGATGTTTCAATCTTGATAAAATCAGAAATTTTCATAAACATTTTAAGTCATACCTATCACAACCCAGAACAGTTCTGCTTAGGGATGGATAGGAGTGCTTATCTGTTTCATTAAATCTGCTGAACACCAGGCACTGCCAAGCACTGCAGATCTGGACCACAGCTGCCTTTCTTAGCTCATTTTCTCTCAGGTACAGTCACCTTACTCCCATCTTTTCTTTGTGTACTGGGTCAAAACTGCCTGGAAACTAAGTGACCTTGTTATTAGTAGTGCATAGAGTGTAACAGTTGGACTGAAGTGCATCCTTGAACCACCTCAGCTAGTGTGTTGGGTTTGTATAGTTCTTCACACCTATGATAGGCTCTGAGTACATCACGCAGTTCAGCTTTAGGTGAGTACAAAATAATCCCTCTCCTAAAAAAGTTGAAGACTCATATAAAGGTAATAGTTAAGAGATCATGGATTAATCAATTTTTTTTTGTTGAGGCAGTTGTCATGACAATCATGTTAAAAAGCATATAAATAAATATCTTGCTGAAAACAAAACAATAAATGAAACACCTCTCTGCCATAGGGCCTATCAGGTTCCTTCCTAGAGGAAATATGTAAAGAAGATGTTTAGCAACTTCCATTATTTAGTCAAAATGAACATCTTTGATTTGCCTTTTACCTTGCTTTTAAACATTTTCTTTTTTAAATTGCCTTGTGCTACTTTTGGAAATTTCTCTTTCCATTCTTTTGTTGACATGTTCCTATGTACAGAAAAGGAGATGAAAGCATTCATCCTCAACAACTGCAGTAAAAATAGCAATGAACCATTTATGGTGGTAGCATCTGACACTCACTAAAATGTTTCACAGAGATGGAATTATATATGGGTTTAAAATCAAATATTTCAAATTTCTTTGCTGCACCTAGGTCCTTACTAGAGTATTATCTGATTTGCTTCATTTCCTACACATTTAACTTTTAAAATCATTTTATTTCAGTGAAGAAAAAATTTATGAATGTCCAGACTACCAAACATCGGGTCCCAATTCCTGCTACTTTGATAAAACCCACACTAATCCCTGGACAACATACAATATCACTGTAATGGCAACGAATGAGATTGGAAGTAACAGCTCAGATCCTCTGTATGTGGATGTGACCTCCATAGGTAAAAAGGGAAGAATTAAATTGAAATCAAAGTATTTGAAGATGTATGTGGTTTTTAATCCCAGAACAAGTAGTGGTGAAAGATTTCTTTCCTTGTGAAACTTGCTATGAAGGAGTGTTTATCTACAAATTTCCTAATATATATATATTTAAATCATGTGAAAACTGCATTATACTTATAAATTCATTACGTATTTTATTGTCATTTTAACTTTGACTCAGTGACAGTTTTGTAGGCTCCCAGAACTGCAGATTCTAAGACTTTTTAATTAGGTCAATCTACCTAGATTTTCCAAATATAAACATCTTTCTGGCTGCTGTCACTGCTGTCTTGAGAGAGTAAAATCTGCCTAAACACTCTGTGGGCTTTTGGTAGTATTTCACATTCCTAACTCCATGCTACTTTCTGCATACACATACTCTACACATCGTAATGATAAAGGTTCTTAGTCTTTTTAGCTGTAAAATAATTCTGCAAGAGTGGCCTAATGACATTCTGATTTGTATTTCCTTAGATTGGCAGATTCACAGTAAAGTCTAAGATTTATTGTGGTAGATCAGTAGCCAGTTAAATATTATTAAGGAGAAGGGGGGAAAAAAAAGAGGCTATTGTACTATTCCCTTATGGAAGTGCTGAATGATCTGAAACTGGTGAGATGAAATACAAAACTGTAAAGGAGGTGCCTTTTCTGAGAGAAAATTAAATTGTTAATGGCATACTTGTCATTTACACAGTTCAGCCAGATGCTCCTGTGAACCTCTCTCTAGAAACAAACACATCTACTAGCATCATATACCTTTGGGCAAAATGGTCTCCACCTCCATTAGCTGATGTCAGCTCTAAATCACATGTATATCACTATGAACTACGACTAAAACCTGAGGAAAAGGAAGAATGGGAGGTAATGGAAAAATACATTTATTGTATAAATGCTCTTGTCTGAATTTAACTGGTATTATAACACTTTTGGTTTCTGTAATGATAGAAAATGTATTGTAACCAAATCTGCTTAAAGAAAGAAAACTGCTATAGTGGTATGTTGATACAATGAAATTCAAGGTGTTTGTATAATTGTCCTAATGTCACATACTAAAAAAAAAATCTGTTTAGTCCACTGATAGTAGTTAATTGTGCAGTCAAGGTCAGTATCAGCAATGCAACAAATAAAACACAATACTAGTGACTTACAAATAGTAATAGACAACTACAGATTTATAAGCACACTCCTATAACTACTCCCAGAAAAATACTACATACAGAATTTCCCCTCTTCCAGGAAGGGTAGGTTATAAGCACACCCCACCCCCTTGGAAGTACAAACCTCCCCTATTTACATTTGCTTCTGGAGGAGACATGGATGCTTTAACTTACTGTGAACCCATGTCCCTTCTTACAGTCTACTAAGACATATATCAGTAAGAAAGTACCCACACTCTCACATGCATACATCCAAGTGTGCATTCCTGCCTGCTGCCATCTGTATTGTCTGGAGTGCAGCTACTCACAGCATCAGAGAGCAGCTTCTGATAGATTTCACCTACTACTGGAGTTCCCAGTCTCTCCCACTATTACAAATTTTCATGCTTCTTTAATACTGCAATTCAAGCTAGCCCTTTTAGTATCAGGAGTCTCTCAATTACTCTCTAATTACTATTTAATTGCTCTGAGAGTCATCACCATCATCCTTTTCAACATGATCATTTGGGGCTAACACCTCACAGAAAGTTTGGCTCTCCTATTCACGTACACTATTTCCACCGACATTCCCAGCTGTTGCCATGTTGCTAGTTGTGGGCTACAGTGCTCCCACAGCTGAGATAAAAGGATAAAATATAATTATTAAAGTCATAGTCAGATGGCCTCAATGCTACCTAAATTGTTGATGCCTTAATGATGGAGAAAGCTATATGTCTTGAAAGAATTCTGGAGAGAGATGCAGAGGACCTAAGGAAGGCACTTAATAATAAACACAAAAACTAGCCACTGAGAAGAATTACAGAGGGTTTATCTGTGATTTGGACTACCTGTGATGTTCCTGATGTTGTGGGTGTCAGAATCTCAGTGTCACTGAAGTGAGTTTTTCTGTTAAGTTGCTACTTTTGCTTCTTTGTAATTCACATCTTATGCAACACCAAACTATAATCCTTGCCTTTCAGAAGTCAGTGACAAAAGCCTTCTTCTTTTTGGTTTATTTGCTAAAATGGCTCAATTCTTTTTTATTTTTCCAGTCCATTTTCTTTTCCAGACAATATCTGTTGGAGCACAGACACAGTACAAAGTGACTAGGCTAAAATCTGGGGTGAAGTATTTTGTTCAGGTCCGCTGCATGTTAGACTCTGGAGAATGGAGTGAGTGGAGCTCCAAAAGATGCATTCAGACCCCAAATGGTGAGTGAATGATTGTTTTTCTGTTGTTTTTACATTCTAGCCAGTTCAGTGTTGTGAGACGTGCCTAAATGGCAGCCCTGAAAACCCAATTCCTTACGAAGATACGTCATAGCACTGGAGGAACAGCTTGGTGCATCTTAACTGTACATCGTTTGTAATTGTGTTTAGTCTTGTGGATCTACTCAGGTTCCTCTGCTAGGACAAATAGTCTGGGATTTACTAGGAAGGTGCTGCTGCTACAGGTGTGCCTAAATTATTTATTTATAATATATACAATAATAATTTATTGTTCCTATTCTATTTAAAAACATGTTGACTTCATCCATAGCTATGGATATCAGGTACTTGTGTAAGAAACATTCATTTGTTAGTAACTGGGCTGAAGGCACTGCTAAGACTAACACAGTACAACAGCTGCAGCATATTTATATGTGTTTTGTTGAATTTGAGTGGACACATTAAATATGCATGACATCGTATCTTGTTGTCAGCCACTTTAGCCAGGTTGTCTCAAATCTTCTGTATTATTAATTGTGTTATTCACTATTTGACATGGAGATTGCTGTAGTACTGCTAATAGAAAAGTATTTTTAAATGTCTCATTTTCAGATCTGCTTTAGGCAATTAGAAATTTGGAAATTCAATATGCCTAGTCTAAATAGTAGAAAATATATATTATTGATGAAGTAGGACCATATTTTGCCATAAATATATAACTGCAAATGTTTCTTTCACATCAGGCTTTTGAGTAGCATCATCTTATTCAAAATTTAAGCATTTTCCTCTGCCCTAATCTAAGTGCTTTACCTGAGTCTATAAAAATATCACCAGGAATCCAAATAACTACAAATTGCTTGGCAGCAATTAGGCAAGTAGCCTAAGTACTGAGCATAACATCACTTTGCAAGGAAATATGAGAGCTTCTTCTTTGTAACTTTGGAGTCAGCTCAGCATAGGTACTTCAGAAGAGAATTACTGCAACAACAGAAACAAATGGGCAAACACTTCACATTCTTCATCTTTTCTCCTCAAACCAAATGGCAACATTTTTTTATTCAATCAGAAGCATCTTGAACTATGTTTTTTAAAGAAAAAATGGCTTATGTAGGAAACAGAATGGATAGCAGAGTGTATTTTAAATCATTTTATAGACCCGGCTGTAACAGTACTTGAGCACCCCTTATCAGATTTAGGGGCAGGGAAGAGGCACAGCAACGGAACTAAAACATTTCCTCAGCATAGCTACAGGGGGAAAGGATTTTGAATCCAGGTCAAAGTAACAGATTGCTGCCCTAACCACTGAACCATCCTTCCTTTCCTATGCTAATACAAAGCAAAACTTATTCCTTCCTTGTAAAATAATATTTTCCTGTGCTCTGGTTGACATTGTTTTATAAATTCGGGGTTGACCATATGCACAAAACATACTAATTAGTTCCTTTTTTCATCTCTTACAGGAGTGTCATATCCTGCAAAGCCTACAATAATAAAATGCCGTTCTCCAGAAAAGGAAACATTTACTTGTTGGTGGAAACCTGGTACAGATGGAGGACACCCTGCTAACTACACATTGCTTTACAGCAAAGAAGGGTAATAAACGCTGTATAATTATTCAGTGTTTAATTGGAAGGACTTGGAAAATCAGTCGTGATTGATTTTGCATTTAAGAGATGTTGTTTTCCATGGTTTTGTTAAAGGGACAAATAGCACTGGAGTAGCACTGGCAGGAACATATTTAAGGTTGAAACAGGATCTCTTTATAATATCCGTTTCTTCACGTTTCTGTTAATTCCTCTGCCTTGAAAGATAGATTGCCTTGAAAGTAACCATGGCGCAGCAGTCGCATAATAGCATGCAGTACAAATGCACAGTCCTGTAGCACTTTGGCCACACAGCCCCAAAAATATGGCTTTCCAAAATGATCAAATATTAACATTTTCATAGAATCGTAGAGTGACTGGGGTTGGAAGGGATCTCAAAGATCATCTAGTTCCAGCCCCCACGGATTCCACCCACTAGACCAGGTGGCCAAGAACCCCATCCCACCTGGTCTTGAACACTGCCAGGGATAGGAGCATCCACAGCTTCTCTGGGCAACCTGTTCCTTAGCATCATCACCTCTGAGTAAAGTATTTCTTCCTAAAATCTAATCTAAATCATAGAATCATAAAATAATTTAGGTCAGGAGGAACCTGTAGGGGCTTCTAGTCCAGCCCTCCCTGCAATGAGCAGAGATATCTTGAACAAGATTGGGCTTCTCAGAACCCTATCCAACCTGACCTTTAAAGCCCCTAGGGATGGAGCATCTACCACATCTTTGGACATCTGTTCCAGTGTTTCACCACCTGGTTTGTGAAAAATGTCTTTCTTTTACCTAGTCTAAATCTCCCCTTTTTCAGTTTAAAAGCATTCCATCTTGTCCTATCACTATTTGCCAGTGTAAAAAGTATCTCTCCCTCTTTTTTCACAGAATCAGAGAATGTTAGGGGTTTGAAGGGACCTCTGGAGATCACCTAGTCCAACACCCCTGCCAGAATAGGCTCACCTAAGGCAGATCACACAGGATGGTGTCCAAGCAGGTTTTGAATATCTCCAGAGATGGAGACTTCACAACCTCTTTAGGCAGCCTGTTCCAGTGCTCCACTACCCTTGAAGTAAAGAAGTTCTTCCTTATGTTTAGATAGAACTTCCTGTGTTCTAGTTTGTGTCCATTACCTCTAGTCCTGTCACTGGGCACCACTGAAAAATGACTGGCCCCATCCTCCTGACAACCCCCTTTAAGTGCTTATAAGTGTTGATAAGATCCCCCATCATTCTTCCCTTCCTAGGCTAAACAAAGCCAGCTCTATCAACCTTTTCCTGTAAGAGAGGTATTCAAGTCCCCTAATCATTTTTGTAGTCCTTTTTATAAGCTCCCTTTAAGTATTGGAAGGCCACGATAAGGTCTCCCCAGAGTCTTCTCTTCTTCAGTCTGGACAACCCCAGCTCTCTCAGGCTATCCTCATAGGGGAGGTGCTTCAGCCCTCTGACAATACTCTTGGCCTTCAAAAGGTCCACATCTTTCTCATGCTAAGAGCCCCAGACCTGGACACAGTTCCTCAGATAGAGTCTCACAAGGGCAGAATAGAGCAGCAGAAATATCTCCCTCAACTTGCTGACCATGTATCTTCTGTTGCAGCCCAGGATACAGTTGGCTTTCTGTGGTGCAAGAACATAATGCTGTCTCATCTCCAGATTTTTGTTCCCCAAAAGCCCCCGAGTCCTTCTCTGCAGGGCTGCTCTCAGTGAGTTCTTGTATCTGTATTCATGTGTGGGATTGCCTCAACCCAGATGCAGGAACTTGCACTTGGACTTGTTGAACTTCATTCCATTCATGTGGGTCCAAGTCTCGAGCTTGTCCAGTTCCCCCTGGATGGCATCCTTTCCTTCTGATGTGTTAACTGCACCACTAAGCTTCATGTTCAGTATACAGCTTGGTAAGAACACCACAAGGTGGGTACACAAGTCACTGAAGGGTAAAGCACAAAGCACTGTGGTAAATGGAGCTATGTCAGGCTAGCGACAGGTGACAAGTGGGGTCCCAAAGGGATCCATCTTAGGGCCAGTACTGTTTAACATCTTTATAAATTACTTGGATCTAGGACTTGAAGGCCTAATAATAAATTTGCAGAGGACCCTAAGTTGGGAGGTACTGTTGACTCCAGTGAAGGCAGAGAGGCACTGCAGAGAAATCCAGACAGATTGGAGGACTGGGCTGTCACAAATATCATGAAGTTTAACAAGGACAAGTGCCAAGTTCTGCAGTGGGGTAGAGGCAGCCCAAAAACCACCTACTGACTGGGGAATGAGAGACTGGAAAGAAGCACTGCAGAGAGAGGTCTGGGAGTATTAATAGACAGTAAGTTAAAGATGAGTCAGTACTGTGCCCTGGCATCCAAGAAGGCCAATCAAGTCCTGGGGTGCATCAAGCACTCCATTACTAGCCAATCAAGAGAGTCCCACTTTACTCAGCACTGGTGCAGCCTCACCTGGCATATTGTGTGAAGTTTTGGGCTGCACAATACAAAAGGGACATGAAGTTGTTGGAGAGCGTCCAGAGGAGGGCAACAAAGATGTTGAAGGGTTTTGAGGGGAAATCTTATGTGGAAAGGCTGAAATCACTTGGTCTGTTCAGCCTGGAGAAGAGGAGACTGAGGGGTGTCCTGGTTTGACCAGAAGCTAGGGTCAAAAGAACAATCTTTTGAGGAAAGGTCTCCAAGACCCCCCTCTCCCCAAAACAAAACGGGGACAGCAATAAACAAAACCAAAAAAAAACTAGG
Source organism: Bucco capensis (assembly GCA_013396975.1). Taxonomy (NCBI): domain Eukaryota; kingdom Metazoa; phylum Chordata; class Aves; order Piciformes; family Bucconidae; genus Bucco; species Bucco capensis. Next base: position 29,354 of record VWZO01017864.1, read on the forward strand.
CACGCAGACAGTGAATTTTTAGAATAGCTTTATCTAAATTTAAATGGTACAACAATATAGAAAGATAAGGTGGTTAGTTCAAAGATGGATTCGGCCCTTTTNAATCACTCCAGGACAAGGGGAGACCTCATTGCGGTTTGTAACTTCCTCACTGGAGAGGGAGGGGTGGGTGCTGACCTCTTCTCTGTGGTGACCAGCAACAGAACCCAGGGGAATGGCATGAGCTGTGCCAGGGGATGTCCAGGTTGGATGTTAGGAAGAGTTTCTTTACCCAGAGAGTGCTGGAGCGTTGGAACAGGCTCCCTAGGGAGGTAGTTGTGGCACCAACTCTCATGGTGTTTAAGCAGCACTTAGACAATGCTCTTGGACACATAGTGTGACTTCGGGGCTGTCCTGTGCCTAAATAGGAGTTGGACTCAATGATCCTTGTGGATCCCTTCCAACTCAGGATATTCTGTGATATGTCATCTGCAAAACTGCTCAACTCCACTCTCTATGTCATTGACAAAGATACTGAAAAGTGTCAGTTCCAAGACACAGCCCTGAGGGACACCACTCATTACCAGTCTCCACCTGGGCATAAAGCAGCTGACTGCAACTCTCTGGCTGTGTCCATCCAACCAATTCCTTATCCACTCAGTAGTTCATCCTTCAAATGCAAGTATGTCGAATTCAGAGATAAGGATATCATGTCCGACTATGTCAAAGGCCTTACAGAAATCTAGGCAGATGATAGCAGTTTGTCTACCCTTGTTGACTGTTGGAGTCAATCCATCATAGAAAGCCACCTGAGTGGTCAGACTGGGTTTGCCTTTAGTGAAGCTATGCTGGATGTCTTTGATCACCTCCCTGTCATGTGTGTGCCTTAGCGTTGTTCCCACAAGGATCTGTTTGTTCCATGATCTTCCCAGGCACAGAGGTGAGGTTCACTGGTCTGTCATTGCCCAGGTCCTTCTTCCTACTTTTTTTAAAAACAGGGGAGATGTTTATCCTTCTTCCAGTCTCTGGGGACCGCCATGACTTTTCAAATATAGTGGAGGGTGGCTTGGTAACTACATCAGCCAGTTCCCTCTAGACTCTGGGGTGTATGTCATCAAGTCCCATAGAATTGTGCTTATTTAGTTTCATCAAATGGTCTAGAACCTGCTCTTCACTTACAGTGGGAGGGACTTTGCTCCCTTAACCCCCACCTAGAGATTCCAGGCCTTGAGAGGCACAGGAAGCCTGGCTTCTAGTGAAGACAGATGAAAAACTTGCTGAGTGCCCCTGTCTTCTGCATATCCATTGTCACCAGTTCTCCACTCTTGTTTATCAGAGAGAGGACGCTCCTTGGCCTTTCTTTTCTGACTAAAGTACTTACAGAATCCCTTCTTGTTGTTCTTCACATCCCTTGCCAAATTCTGTTCCATCTGTGCCTTGACTTTCCTGATCACATCCTTACTTACCTGAGCAATATGCCTGTACTCTCCCAGGCCACATTCCCCTTCCACTGGTTGTGCATTTCCTTCTTACATCATTCTTACACATGGAGATGGAGAGCTCTTCTACTTTGAGAAAATTATCCTTAAAGAGTTGCTAGTTCTGATCAGCCCCTTTGTCACTAAGGCCAGTTTCCCAGGTGATCTTGTCCACTTGCTCTTTAAACAACTGAAAATTCTCTCTGATAATGCTTATTTTGCACAAGTGAATACTAGGCCACGAATGCTTCCTGACTTCTACAGTAGTTTTGGTCCTGGAACTTAGATTAATTGCTAAACATTGATTTTGAAGGAATAGTCAATATTTTATTTCGGTCCTGTAAACTGTTTTGGGCTCACCCAGAGCTGCTCAGCCTTGGACTGGCCTAAGTGGATGCTAAACTCTGTACTTGCCAGCTGAGAGCCAGGTCTTAGTGGGAGAAGACTGGTCCAGCTAGTCAGGGCAGAGTGTGAGGTCCAAATCCACGACTTTCTCTTTTGTTATTGTGCATCTCAGAGGAGCCTAGAAACAAGTACTACCTACTCAACTTCCTCTCCTATCCCTACTCCCTTTGGCAAGCTTGGAAATGGATTTGGAGGAAAGATATAAAGTAAAATTTTTTGAGAAGCAGGTGATGAAAGACTAAGATAGATTCTGAAAGCATATTAATGTAATATGCAGAATTCCTGTAAGTGTGAATAATGTTCAATATATTCATAAATGATCTGGATGAAGGGGTAGAGTGTACCCTCAGCAAGTTTGCAGATGATCCCATGCTTGGAGGAGTGGCTGGCACCCCAGAAGGCAGTGCTGCCATCCAGCGTGACCTGGACAGGCTAGAGAGATGGGCAGGGAGAAACTTAATGCAATTTAACAAGGGTAAGTGTAAGGTACTCCATCTGGGAAAGAGCAAGCCCATGTATCAGTACAGGTTAGGAACTGATCTGTTGGAGAACAGCACTGGGAAAAAGATCTAGGAGNACATTCTGTGATTCTGTGAAATGAACACTGGAAATACACAGTTTTTAACAGATGGGATAGGAGACTTCATCAATCATGTCTGCTGACTCTCTGGAACCTGTAAGGGCTATCCAATGGACAAAAGCATTCAGCAAAATAAGAGCTGCACTCTAGTAGTCCACTGCTGCATCTATTACAGTCTAAATTCTTCAGATTTTGTAGTCTTTGTTTTGTGAGGCAAGTGCTAAGTACAGTGCTAATGCTGAACTACTAGTAATCAAAGTCAACTGTTTTGGTCTGTGTAACCTAATCGCTGTGATTCTTTCATTTCAGAGAAGAACAAGTTTATGAATGTCCAGATTACAGAACAGCAGGCCCCAATTCATGTTACTTTGATAAAAAGCACACCTCCTTCTGGACCATATACAATATCACTGTGAGGGCAACTAATGAAATGGGAAGTAATGTCTCTGATCCTCATTATGTGGATGTGACTTACATAGGTAAGAGATAAAAAATGTTTTCTGTAGAACCAAACAATTCAAAATTATGGGGTTTGACATAAGAATTTTAATACCAGCTCTTCTCATATATAGTATCATATCAAAGCTAAAAATTTTTAAGAACAAGTAAGATCTTATTTGGTGTAAAAATAAATTAATATTCATCCCTTTTACCATTTTGCTTTCAAAGGAAGCTAAAAGTGGTAGGTACTGGTTTGGGGACAATTATGGGGGAAAACCCAAATAAGAAGCCTTCCCCTTCCCACATAGAAAGGAAGGAAATAGAACAAATCACACACAC
>VWZO01017864.1:32658-65687 GCA_013396975.1 Bucco capensis
CCTGCAAAATACGGTCCAGATGCAGTGAAGTGGAGAAGCAATAGGCTGGGGTAAGCTGGGATGGTGGATGGTGATGAGGTGCCAAAGGGATGAGGTTGGATGAGGTTGGATGGTGAGACTGCATGGCACTGCCCGCCAAGTCAAGTTGGAGACCCTCCCTCTCACACCATGTTGCCACAGACAAAAAGGGAAGGCATGCTGAGAGCCACACCAATTTATACTTCATGTGACACACTTCTGGACACGCAGCTCATTTTGCACTCATCCACGCTGGGGCATCATGGGGTGGGGTGCCACTGCCACAGTCACTCTGCAAGGATGAGGGGTCACGGGGGCTGCCACCAGGAGATGGGAGCCAGCTGCAGCTGCCACCACCGTGCTGCCCTGTCCGTGCCAAGCCAGGCACTGCCCAGCACTTCCCCTGACAATCTATGCTGGCCCTGCTGCTTTCATACTGCTGCACAGCTACTGCCGCTGCTGCCCCCATCTCTGGCTTGTGCCAGAAGACCGTGCTGTCGTAGCACCAGTCCACTGGGGGAAGGGACAACCACTCCCAAGCTGTGCTGTTAAGTCCTGATGGCCCCCCCGGCTCACTAACAAAACAGAGTTCACGGGAAGAAGGAAAAAGTGGATACAGAACTTCCCACAACATGGTAAAAGCTTTAAAACTGCCTTCAGATAACCATTTATTTGTTTTCCATATTTCTTTCAGTCAAGGCCTAATAAACATTATCCAGCTAAAAATCTTTTTCTGCTCTACAGCAAAAGAAATCAAATTGATCTTTTAACTAATACTTAAATTTGATTACCTAAAAGTAGTTTCCAGACTCAGGAGAAGCTGAATTCTTGGTTTTTATAGCAATGTACTGAAAATCTCGTTTCTCTGGCTTTTTTAACTGTGGACAAGTATTTGGTGTTTTTTTAACGGAACAGATTGCCTCCAGTAACCATTTTGTTATCGAGAACCTGTCTGCCAGGAGTCTGGCAATGGGAAAAGGGCTGCTGGAGAAAAGATTTTTACATTTTACCTCTGTGCCCTGACTGCTTACTTGATGAAGCTTTGCATCAGACAGTGGATAAATAAATGCACAATATGCAGGAGCTCTACCTCTGTACTGAAGAAGCTGCAAGCTTGACTGTAGCAGAAACCTGCATAGCCTGGCAGAGAAGGACCTGGGGTTGCTGGTTGGTAGTTGACTGAACCTGTGCCAGCAGTGTGCCCAGGTGGTCAAGAAAACTAACAGCATCTTGGCCTGTATCAAAAATAGTGTGAGCAGTAGGACCAGAGAAGTGATCATCCTCCTGTACTCAGCACTGGTGAGGCCACACCTAGAATACTGTGTTCAGTTTTGGGCCCCTCAGTAACAAGAAGGACATTAGAGCGTGTCCAGAGAAGGGCAATGAGGCTAGAGGTGTGGAGCACAAGTCTTATTAGGAGTGGCTGAGGGAACTGGGGTTGTTTAGTCTGGAGAAGAGAAGACTTGGGGAGACCTTATTGCTCCGTGGGGTAGGTCTCTTCTCCAAGGTTAACAGTGAGAAGATGAGAAGAAATGGCCTCAAGTTGCAGCAGGGGAGGTTTAGATTAGATACAAGGAGAAATTTCTTTACTGAAAGGATTGTTAAGTCTTGGAATAAGCTGCACAGGGAGGTGGTGGAGTCACTGTCTCTGGAAGAGTTTAAGAAACATTTAGATGTTCTGATTAGGGCCATGGTTTAGTGGTATGTTAGTGACAGGTAGGGCTGGACTTGATGATCTTAGAGGTCTCTTCTAACCTTAATGATTCTGTGATTCTGCTTTGGTTCTTTTTGAGTTAAAGGAGGGGCTTTAATACTACTGGTTAGGGTTTTTTTGTCCTTAAATATGCATGTAGGGATTACGCTATCATGTTTTCTGAATGTAGAAGATGATGGAAAGCAAATTTAATCAGCTATACCTGTCTTTTCAGCATTCCTAAATATATATACCAATTTAGATAAGATTATAGTAAAACACGAATTTCATAACACAACATTCAAGATACTAGCTTTGAAACAGAGTTGTGATGAAAAGCAGCAATAACAGGTAATGTAAGAAAAAACTGTTTCTAAGGATAAATGATTAAGGCAAATCTCAATATGAACTTAACATACTTACTGTTCTTCAGTTTTTTTCTTCAAGTTATAAATCCATGCTTACTTTATCAGGAAACTCTTGATCTCTGTATTCCAGCACCTGTTTTAAATTACTAGACACAACTGAAGTGGCAACTTACACTCACACCATTTTATATTTCTTCCTAAGATGCAAGGAAAAAATAATCTAGACCCTTATTGTCAGTTCTTTTATTTTAACAGTGCAGCCAGATCCTCCTGTGAATGTAACTCTGGAATTAAAAAAACCGATGAACAGAAAACCATATCTGGTCTTGACATGGTCTCCACCCCCACTGGCTGACGTCAGATCTGGATGGCTTACTCTTGAATATGAGTTGCGACTAAAGCCTGAAGAAGGAGAGGATTGGGAGGTAAGGATACTGAAAGTTTTTGCTAGATTATGTTTTCTGATCAGCTAGATTCTGTTAGCCAGGTCCCATTCCTGACTTAAATGTAGACTTAAGACTTTGTTTAAGATTTAAATGCAGCTGTGATTTAACAGAGAAATGTCTGCATTTTATATACACTTTATGACTTTTATTTAATTTCCAGGCTATTTTTGTTGGACAGCAAACACAATATAAAATGTTTAGTTTAAATCCTGGAAAGAAGTACATTGTACAGATTCACTGCAAACCGGACCACCATGGATCATGGAGTGAATGGAGCTCAGAAAAGTATATTCAGATCCCTGCTGGTAAGTGGCCAGGCATCCCTTCAATAATTGTTATTACCTGGAAGTTCATGTAATACTTTTACTAGCTGTCTGTGGAACCCCTGAATATTGACATCTCATAGTTTCCCTAGGACAGGTAAAAACATCATTGCCGAGGCATTCCTGCACCCAAGTGGCCTTCTGCTTCAGTACTTTCTGGAGTTAAGAAGATGAATCTATTCCTTTACTCTATTAAATCATGCCCTTTCTGTTAACTGCCTCATCTGTTCCCATGATGGTAGTTTTTAATTACAATAATACTGGTAGATGCATTAAAACTGCTACACAGACAACAAAGACTGACTGCGTTCAGACAGTAACAGCTCTTCAGTACTCTTTACCTGGAATCAATTTGAAATTAACACTTCAGTGTAAAAAGTGTCATGTTACAAGAGAAATCCTTAAAAATATCTAGTCCTATATCATTTAAACCCCCATTTAATTAATCTATGAAATGTATTTGATAATTAAATTACTCCAATATTAGCATAATTGGATTTTAAGCCAATTGTTATAACTGGCTGTGACAAAATTTCTCTCTTCATACATTTTTCTATCATTTTTCCAAGAGTTTTTATTAATTTCTACACAGTGCCCTTAATAAAAAGTATATTTATTGTCAGATATTGCAATGATTATTGAGATCCATCTATGCTAGTGAAGGCCTCTAGACGCCATACCAAATTTGGCAGCTTAGACCAATTTTTAAAATAAAAGTAATTTGAGTCTTTTTTTGCATGATGAATATGCCTATGCTAGATGTGTATCCTTGAATAATTCTGTTTGTTTCCTAGACTTTAGAGTAAAAGATATGGTTGTGTGGATCATTGTTGGTGTCTTGTCATCTCTTATATGCTTAATCATGAGCTGGACAATGGTTTTGAAAGGGTATAGGTAAGTCAGCAATTTCACAATTGTGTGGAGTTGAAAATCTCAGAAAACTTTTCGAAAACAGATTCTAACATTTGATTCAATTTCCTGTAAGTTTTTTGTTCTCTTAGAAACTGTAAGTTAAAGCTATTTGACTTTAAATTTGCAATTGATAAAGAGGTATTTCTGTTGTTTAGGGAAACCAGGCTAAATTCTCAATTGGTAAAGACATGTCTATTAGATCTGATCACCTTGGTTAGCCATGTGAGTATTCAACAAACATCATTTGGGAGTTTCCCTGCTCCTGTAGAAGATAGGCCTTTTGATTTTGCCCTAATTTCCTAAAGGAAACAAGGTTATACTATGAGTTTGTCTTTCTGCTCACCTGTCTGTCAAATTCCCCAAATAATTTGTAAGAATGCTGGCTAATTTCAATCAAATCTGAAAAATAAAGGTGTTGCCAAGATTATCACTTTTGTACAAGTCTTGCACAAAATACTGAGTATAAGAAAGAAATAGAAATTATTGAAGGAAAAGACATCAGAAGTCATTAATCCTAAATCCTGTTTAGTAGCAGTCAGCTGACAGTCACATAAGAACATATAGGCCCACTAGTCCTCTTGAACTATGACTCGCATAGCTAGCCCTTTCTTGGCCAGTGATGAAGTTACAGTAGTATTAGAGAATTGAGCTTTAAGGGACAAATGACAATATAATATTAGAGAAACACAGAATTGTCAGGGTTGTAAGGAACCTTAAAGATCATCTAGTTCCAACACCCCTGCCATGGGCAGGGACACTTCCCACTAGTTAGGAGCTGTTGTGAGCTGTTGTTACAGCCCCATCTAGCCTGGCCTTAAAAACTTCCAGAGATGGGGCTTTCACCACCTCTCTGGGCAACCTGTGCCAGTGTCTCACCACCCTCATGGTGAATAACTTCCTCCTATTATCCAACCTTAATCTCTTCTTCTCAAGCTTATATCCATTTCCCCTAGTCCTATCACTGGCTGACATCCTAAAAAGTCCTTCCCCAGCCCTCTTGTAGGCCCCCTGCAAATACTGGAAGGCCACAGTAAGGTCTCCTTTGAAGCCTTTCCTTCTCCAGTGTTACTTTTCCAATTGAACAACTTTTTTACTGTTTTCTTTCTTATAAATACATATAAGGGTAACTTATGAACTGTAACTGATTTTGCAAATTACCTGGGTTGAGATGTAGATAGGAAACAGAGGTCCAACAGGGAGGTATCAAATATGAAAGAAGTGTTTAAAACATGATTCACGTTCTGAGGAAATGGTAAAATAAAAAGAGAAATAGAGCTCATTCTTACACCTTGTGTGTTTGTTCTGGTTTGGTTTTTTTTTAGGATGATAGCCTTTATCCTACCGCCAGTTCCAGGACCAAAGATAAAAGGCATAGACACACATCTGTTAGAGGTGAGTACCACTGATAACAACAAAAGAATTCATCTTTACTTACTTTTCCAAATTAATGTGGCAGCAAACACATTCACCAGAATAAACTAGCTTCAATTAATTTAATCAGTATTAAAAACAAACAATACTTTCAGGTTGATCATGTGGAGGGTATTTGTGAGACAGAGTTTTACCATGGACTAGTAGGAGGGTGTTGGAGAAGAGGTTTCATGGCCACAGCTGTTCCCTGGACACCACAAGAGCCAATGCCTATGTGATTGTCCTAGTAGTTTTTATGAAAGTTGCTCTCCACAGTCTCTTGCCATGCTGAGGAGACAGGGTATGACTGCTCTATCATTCTCCTCCATTTCCTTTCTCTAAACCCATGAGACCCGTACCTGCCGAAACTCCCTACTCCTCCAATTGTAGAAATACGAACTCTGGGATTGTGTATCCCCGCTGAGGGAACTCAAGAAATTGTCATATTCTTCCACTATTTTCTGCTGCAGTAGAAATCCAGTGATAAATTGAAGCATCTATATATTAGATATGTAGATTGTTCACAATTGTTCCAGTCAGGCAGAACCTAAGGTTAACAGTGAAAAAATATATCTTATTTATTACACCCTTAGAGAGGAAAATCTGAAGAATTACTGAGTGCTCTTGGTTGCCATGATTTCCCTCCAACATCAGACTGTGAGGAACTCCTGATAGAGTATCTGGAGGTTGAGGACAGTGAGGATCAGCAACTCATGCCACGCCATGACAACAGTCATCCCAGCAAAAATTCAAAAGTGATACCCAAAGAAACAGACAGTGACTCAGGCCGAGGGAGCTGTGATAGCCCTTCTCTGCTTTCTGAGAAGTGCAGGGAGTCCCATGCCCTTGCCTCAACACTTCAGGCACAAGATGTAAGAGATTGTCAAGAAAGCAAAGGAGGAAAAAGGAGCTGGCAAACTCAGTGTATAGCCTCAGAACAGAAAATACTCCTTTTTAAAAATGAGAGTACCAAATCGTCCACATGGCCTGCAGCTCAGTTACCTAATAATCAGCCTCCTATGTTTGCCTATCACAGTACTGTAGATGCACGTAAGATAACACTGAGTACCACAAATGTGAACATTGCACCAGTTTTGGTAGGAAATGAAGAAAAGCATCAGTCACAGTATCCTGTCACTGAAACTCTCCATGATGATGTGGAAAAGCAAAGAGAGTTGGAAAAGTTACATTGCAAAACTGACCAAACCACAATGCAGGTCAAACGAAGCAGACCTGATGGCAAGTCAGCTTTTATGAATCCTGATCTAATGGATTATGTAGAAGTTCACAAAGTCAGACAAGATAAGGAGCCAGCAGTATTACTGAAACATAAAGAAAACAACGGAAAGACTGAAAAATACACTGTTCCAGGAACCAGCAAAGAATATACCAAGGTCTCAACAGTTGTGAACCATAATATTCTAGTATTAATGCCAGATTCACGCATCCAGCATACATCTGTGTCTCAAGAATCTGAAATGGAAATGTCTCAGAACCTTCAGCAAGGCCAAGCTGAGAAAAATATGAGCTACTGTCTGACAGTTCCAAGTGAGTGCAAAAGAGAGAACAGTGGATCAGAGTACATGGACCCAACTTCCTTTACGCCCTCCTTTAAATAACTAGCAGTTAGTACAGTACATACATAGTAGCTATGTGCTGTAAAACAAAACCACATAGCAAATAGTTCTTTAAAAAAGCCTGGTCTCCTGTGTGTATTATACAGAAAGTAAAATAGACTGTGGGTTGAGGAAATAATCACGGAGGTAAACTTTGAATCATTAACGAGATTCTGACACATGGAAATGAGGAAATGGATATTATCTGCCATGAAAAATACATTGTAAACTAATTATTCAGCTCTGCAGCTTTTCTATTAGTTGATTAAATTTGAGGGAATACTGCAGATTCAACAAAGATGAAATTTGTTATGGATCAGTCAGCACACTATAGTGACCTGAGCAGTTCCTAAATCAGGTCAATCATTGCACAACAGTATTCTGATCTACAATGTATTTTCTTCTGAATGTATTCTGACACTAGATTTCTTTATATTTTTTCACAACCTTAAGTAAAAAGGAGCTCTTATGTATGATAATTAATACATAAAAGAGAATATAGTCAACAAATTACAGTAAAACAACAAATTCTTCTAAATATACTTTTGCTTTGTTTCAGTGTGACAGAAAACTTTGCATCCCATTCATATCCTAATCCAATTAAACCAAGCATAAAAAAATAGCAGGACAATATTTGATACACTGCCTTACTGTATATAATATACAATTCTACTTTAGTACAAGCCCCTATATTAAACAATGTATTTTAAAGGCTATTTTTCTATTACAAAAAAAAAAATATTTTTTAATTTCCCAGTGCTATTTAGCTACTTAGGAACTTTTCTGTTTCCTTCGGCTGACAAAGTGATAACAGGAAAAGCCACCATTTCTATACAAATAATAAAATTAAACTTTATACTAATTAAGAATATAAAGTAATTTTTAAACTATATTTCTAATATATTTCAGATGTATTACTATTTGAATTGTAAATTATTTATTTCACTTGTTTTTTATCACTTGTAATTATAAAATTAAAATAGAATCTAGGTTTTGAGAGCAAAGCTTCTTTCCCACTGATGTCAGTCATGAATGGAATGGTTGTTCTCCTGCATCATAATGAACTCAAAAACATTAGTTTTGGAAATCTAACACCCAAAGTCAAAGATAGGAGTCATAACCTCTGAGCCAGAGCTTTGCTGAAACAGTGGTGGGAATTAGGAGTCTATGTACTTGGGCTGAACAGTTGTCCCTGGAACCACAGTGGGAACAGTGAGGATTCCTCATATCCCATGTAACCACAGGCAAAATCAAAATTACATTGGAATGGCTCTGAACTTTCTGTGGTCCTTCCTGCTTGAAACAGAAGTTTAATTTACTCCAGGAAAGGGTGACCGAGTGATGACTGGTTAATAGTCCAAGTATTTAACCAGTATCACTAGCTTCAGAAGAAATTTGAAACATAGGGTAATGGAAATTGTACTGTACATGTGATGGAAAGTGTATTTACTATAGATGAGCTCTCTTCTGTTCTTGTCCTTCCTGAACAGCTTTACATTTCTCCAGCTTTACATGATTTTATGCACTGAGTCAGCCTCCCTGCTACATCAGGTAACTTGCTACAGAGCCAGCCAAAAGAGACTTTCAGATTTAGAAAGTCCTGGAAGGCCACATCTAGTGTGGAAAATCAGATTCTCACCTACCTTCATGCCATGGAACTGCTCAAGGACAGATCAGTTGAGCTGTCTAGCCCTTCCACTGGCAGGACTTTAATTATCTATCTATAAACATATGTGTTAGTGTATACTGTAACATTTGCTTTAGGCATCAAATTCAGAGGCTGTGTCCTCTATATAGGCAACATACTGCCCAATTCAAGAGGCTGATCAGAGCAGTTTGGATGTTCTGTTAAATGTGTAGGGAGGTATCTTAGATTCGAGTCTACCATCAGTAAATTTGCGGATGACACCAAGTTGGGAGGCAGTGTCCATCTCCTGGAAGGCAGGAAGGCACTGCAGAGGGACCTGGACAGGCTAGGTGAATGGGCAATGACCAATGGTATGAAATTCAACCAGGCCAAGTGCAGAGTCTTACACTTTGGCCACAACAACCCCATGCAGCGCTACAGGCTGGGAGATGAGAGGCTGGAGAGTGGCTCAGCGGAGAGGGACCTAGGAATATTGGTTGACAGCCAGCTGAACATGAGCCAGCAGTGTGCTGAGGCAGCACGGAAGGCCAATGGCATCTTGGCCTGTATCAAGAATAGTGCGACCAGCAGGACTAGGGATGTGATTCTCCCCCTGTANATTCAGCCACTAATTTTACACTTGAAGACATGAAGTGTCTACTCCAGAGAGCAGCCAAGCATAAAATTTTATTTAGTTATATTAACAGGACAATTCTACTGTAGTATTTGTATCTCACAAATTTTCTACAGATGCTAAAGGTACTGCACTTACCATTCAAAACTGGAATGTTTTGCAGGGCAGCAACTTGTGTGTATGCAGGTGTGTAAGCTGATAGTACACTCTTTCTGGCAGTGCTTGATTTACATTTCAATTTTCTGACTGAATCTGGTAAAGCTGATCCAGATCAGGCATATTCTCTTTCTTTACCCAGACAGCCATCTCTGAGTGAAGCCATTGTTTTCTATTCCTAATGTTGTGCATAAAGACATGCTGCTACAGGCCTTTCATGATGCATCTAGTGATGCACAGAGGGTGCAGAATCTTGTCGAGTCACAGCCTAAAGATTTTCCTTACGTTTCTTAGGGTAAAGCACAGGTGACTGCAGAGATGTTGTAAACCAAAGAAGGCATGTGATAACAGCAGGCCACTGCTGTTGTATCAGTTACATTGGACTGTATGTGTACCCCAGTAATCCACAGAGAAAGAGAACTGAGTGGGAAAGTTTCTATCCTTAGCCATAAATTGGTAGTGGAAGCTGCAAATTAGCTGTAGCCCAAGTTACATTGTGAGGTGTAGATTCTCTCCCAGCTTTGTTGTTGAAAGCCTCGTTATGCCAAATCATCATGGCAAGAAGGGAAGGAAGTTCAACCAGAATGGAGAAAATGCATTTGCTCATTGTTCTGAGGTAGCTAAGCTTTTTGAGGGATTTGTCAGCAAAATACAATTTGAACACAGTTTTTGTAAGTACATTTGATTCTTTAAGCTGAAGACATATGCAGGTTGAGTATTTTTCCCTTGAATGTGCTTTTATTTTCCCAGACACCTTGTTGCTCCCCAGGTGGGAGCAACACCTTCTGAAAGTAGCCTTTAACATCTGGAAGTACATTAAGAATTCTGTAAAGCCAGAATAACCTTCAGCTAAGTGTGTGGGCCTTTTGATGTTCATATAAGTCATTCTTTCTGTTTGCATCAATGTTTTTGCTTGCAGCTCTTTAAGAAATAGCTTTTTATTAGGAAATATATGAGATTTTTCCACATTTGTACGCTGTCAATTCTTTTAAAATTATGACACCCCTGTAGGGAATACACAGAAGGTTTAAGTATGCAACAGAATTCACCCCAGGAAAAGGGATTAGCCCTCTAGCTCTTACACTTCGTCAAATTTCTCACTTGGAATAATTAGTTGAAAAGCCTGGGTGATGTTTTCAATGTCAAACTTACGCATATGTCTAAGTATAAGTTACATCTTAGCAGCATAAAAGCCTTAAAAAGAAGCATAAAAGCTCTTCAGAAGTAATTAATTTTATAAAATTCATGAAGCAAAATACATACACATTTTTAATTAATCATATTTCCTTTGGACTTGGACTAATTTCATTAACAGTTTTCCTTTGGTATTGAAGAATCTGACTCATTATCTCTTATTTTCTAATTAGACTTTTTGCGTAGGGAATACATATCTGATACACAATTCTAGTATTTCAGTGTAACATTCCTGAGTCTTAAAGAAATGGAATTTGTTGAAGAGGGTCATGTGTTCCCAAAACTCAGTGTCACATAAAATGCAGGCTTGAAGAATGGTCTTGATGATACTATGTAACTATAAAGGTTATTTAAGAAAAATGCACTAAACTGACCTTGTATCCTAGTAAGAGGATATATGCATTTCTGGAACAAACTGTAAAACAATTATGTAATGATAATTGATTTATGTTAAAGAAGTGAATTCTGTGGTATATCTGTTTATGTGTCTATGTTTAAATGGCTAGAAAATATACAATTGCTTTAAATGTTATTTAAGTATTTAAAGTGTAGTAGGTGTTCAAAACGAATAAGCAGAATTTTTTTTGTGATCTCTGAAACACTATATACATGGGGTTCACATCATGAAGCCTGTAAATATGTTTCATGATTGTTCATTAACTCTAAGCAATTTGAATGTGTTCTGCAAGGAAACCAAAGTCAACTAAGGTAGATGATAGATATTACACTTCTTCTACAAAGCCATAAAGCCAAACGATATGACAAAGAGTCATGAGATCAGGCATTGTATTCTCAAATAATTGCTACCTCAGATTACTTTTTTTCTTGCTCCCTTTAAACAGCTAGGCAATGCATTTTGTGTGTCAAATTGTGAATCATTCTACAAGATTTTAAAAATCTTGCTTGCAATGTTAAAATTATTCTTGTTAACTAACAGCTTGTTGTAGAATTACCACTTGTGTTGCACTGGTAGTACTAGGACAGGGTATTTGAGATGTGTAGCAAAATAAAATCGGTTTGATATGAAAAAGTAATAGAGAACTTTCCATCTTCTGGGGAAAGCCATACTCACCAGCTTGGCAGCCAAGCATCAGTCCCTTTGCTAGGTTTAAAAGTTGTGTGCCACTGCCTGTGTGCCCAGCTTGCTGTAACCAAATGAGCTGAGTTGTCAGAGATGCTCTGATTGTGGAGATGCTTATTAATTGTACTAAGCATTTACCAGTACTTGCTATTTAGAAAGACTTGTTTTCATCTGAGGACCGGAGGCCATCTTCAAACTCAGTCCCTAAATTAGTGAAAATGGAGAGTAGCCCTGCTCTCAACTATCTCAAACTTTCACATGAAATTCAGACTCCAGTTCCTATGGGGATGGAAAGATGGACTGAATTACATTAATTAGAAGAATCTTGTGGCCCTGCCTTGAAAACCATTTTGAAACAAATACAGTAATTTCTTTCCTCTGTATGTCAAGCAGGATATTAAAAATAATATATATATGGAGATAGAAAGAGAGCTTAATGATGGGAAGAGGGACAAGGTTGCTGCATGTGGCAGAATAGAAGAAAAGTATAGTCAGTGTAGGATGGTACACACAGAAATCGGATGGGATAAACATGCATTTTGACTACAGCTGAGAAGAGGGAGAGAGAACAAAAAACGGAAGCAAAATAGTCAAATGCAAGAGTAGACAGGAAAAATTGAGAGCTGGTAGAAATGAAAGGAGTGATAAATTGATTTGTTAGGAAAAAAAAAGAAGAAAATATTTTTATCTCAAAGTGGGACTATATACAGCTACTTGAGATATTCCCCAAAAGTAGTAAAGCCTCATTAAATGCTAAAGAGTTGGCAAAACACTGAAATCAGCTACTAGCGATCAGCTGTTGTATACAAGCAGAAAAAGTCCTACACATGAGACCTGGTCATACACTTTCTAACAGTTACAGGATTTTCTTTCAAGTACCTGACATTGTTCCTGGGCAAACAGAATATTTGAAGAGCTAGACCCCTCAACTGATCTGCTCTTGCATTTCCTATGTTCCTAAGAAAAAAAATAAAAGAAATGAAGTGTTTTTAAAAGCAACCTTCAGACAGATCTACAGATGAATTGTATTCATCCTATGTCTATCATTCTTAAACATTGTTCTATTTTTTATTAATTAAAGATTAACCTAGAAGCTCCAAGAGAAAAAGGACTTTGTGGAGACTGCTAAAATGACCTCTTTGCATTTCTGGGCATTGTTTAGTTTGTACCTGTGACAATGTTAACATTTTTCTTAATCAGAAAGTCCCTGTCTTGATGTTAAATTGGGAAAATTACTGAGTCAGGCTTAAAATACACCTTTCCCATTTAAGCTAAGCTTTTTAAGAAAAGCCATTGTATCTGTGAAAAGTAATTAAGAAAAAATACCTGAATTAGTTGTGTGGCCTCTTGCAGTGCTGGTATGCTAAAAACTGGACTTACATTCAAGATGTTGATGTGTAGACCAGCTAGATAATAGGAAGTCTTTTCTTTTTTTACATCTTCCTCTTTATTTTTGGAAGGTTTAATGTCCCGTTCTACTTTGTGATGCTGCTTGTCTTGGACCTTTATTTAACTTTCTCTTTTGGACAATGCTGCTTTGGGGTCTGTTTTTGTGAGCTGCTGAGTACCTTCACCTCATTTTGACTTCAGTAAAAGTAGAAAGATTTCGCTTCAATTCCTACAAAGACTGCAATGGTCAGTTTTACAGACATGTAGCTCCGAGCAGAAGTTTTACAGGATGCTGGAAATCTTGGTAGTAGTCACTTGTAGAAAATACCCATTCAGTAGGGAAGAAAATTTTGCATGTGTAGGAAGGTGCAGATATTTCTACATGCATGATACATGCAGAAATGTAACGATGTCAAATGATGTTAATACTCAGAAAGCTGTAGACTATTCTGAATTCTCATCTCTGTATCCTTCACTCCAAAAGGAAGAGAAAACTACTGCTAAGCTTTACTCAGAAAAAGATCCTGGGTTGTTTTAGTGGTTTTTATTTTTCATCTTGGAAAGTGTTTTTTTTATTCTGACTACAAATATAATCTGGAATAACACAATCATCAGTTCCATAAATGCATTATATTACTCAGAGATACTGAGCATTATCTGGGCTCCTGAAGTCTTTATATTGTGCTTCATACATTTTTTTAGTAATTTTGTGAAATACAGCGATAGTGAGGGTGCTGGTCTGAAAAAGCACTGCCCAGAAAAAAAAGTGTCAGCAGTCATTAACTAATTGTAATTTGTTCAAATATCTGCCATGCTGTTAAGTGCAGATACAAGTCTATGAAACATCCTTGCCCTAAATTGTGCCAGCAGGTCTCCCAAAGAAACATATTTATAAATTAAATTGTGTGTTCTGAATAGTATGCAGAATAAATGATGTACTTTCCAGCAAAGAAAGAGATTAAAGCAAATTTATTCTGTTTGCATAAACCACTCCATTGCTAACCTTGCAATACAAACTAGGGACTTTTTCCATTACAGTTTCAGAATTTGTATGCAATCTGGAATCCAATTTATCAGAGTGTCATTCCTCTAGCAACAGAATGACTTGAAGCACAATTATTCTATAAACCCAATCTAAATGTTTTGTAAATTTCTGAAATTAAAGAAATTATAGGAAGGGGATTTCATATTCAGTATGTTCATTGGTTGGAGAATACTGGTATTAAAAATAGTTGCTCAGGAATTCTTCACTCTTTCTAAGCGTATCTGATGGAAAATGCTTTAAAATGTATTTTTTAAGTTCTTAATATTGAAAACAATTACTTTATTAAAATCTGTTAGCAATTTCACTTGTATGATCAATATTGTTCTAAAGTCTGTAGCTTTCTGACGGACTTTACAAACTTTTGTCATTGTAAAATCTCTTTGCAATGGTGTTCGTATTTCAGTTTAATAAAAATTCTTGAATAAAATTCACAAATTCTTACTTTCTTCATGAAATATAACAATTGCAGTATAGATTATAACATAAAAAAAGCCAGCCAGCCATCACAGGCTGTAGGATGATGTTCTGCATGTGGAAAGCCCCATGACAGCTGTTTAACCCACCTTGCGTGCACTGAGCAATCGAACCAGTTGACACAGATGGCTCATGCGCCAGGTCACATGGTGTAACTTTTGGGGTTGCCCTCTGCGTGCACATGTACTGGACTCCATGATCCTTGCGGGTCCCTGCCAACTCTGGAATTTCTGTGATTCTATTCCATGATTCCCGGTGCCTCAGGAGCAGCCATGGCCCACTGCCCTCCACACTGCTGAACCGCCTGCTCTCTCCCGCACCTGCGGACGGGACCCGAGGGGGCGGGCCGAGTGGCAGGGCCGCACCTCCTCCCACCCTGGGCCGATCCTGTAACGCCAACATGGCGAGGGGACTGGCGCAGGGGTTTGGGGCGCGCAGCCTTTGGCTCGACAGCGGTAAGGGACAGGCCAGGTAAAGGGAGACGGCTCAACTATGCCGAAGCCGGGCGGGATGGGGCAGCTGCGGATGCTCTGGCGGGCGCTTCGCGGGGCCGTGAGGGGCAGAGGTGCCTCTTCCAGCCGTGAGGGCTGGAGCAGCTGCTGTGCGCGGAGCCCAAAGGCTCCGCAGGCCTGGGGAGGCCTGGCGGGGGTCAGTGTATCTCCTTGAACACGCAACCTGCTTTCAATGGGGGTTTTTGATCGCAGCGCGGTGTTTATACGTAATGGGTAAAGAGGCACTTTTGGTGTAGATGTAGATCTCTTTGACAGAGGTCCCAAGGCAGAACTTCTCTAAGTCACAGTTTTTCAGTGTTTTTGAGACTGGGCTCTTGTAGATGATTAATTCTTTAGTGTTTTAAGTGGTTACAAAGGAAGTGACAGAAAACTTTATTCTTCATTCGTTTACATTGTAGTGTGTTTTAGAAATTCTTTAAAACCTTAGACATTTAAAAGTAAGTGTGATTCTCAGCAGATAATGTTAGGGATCCAAAAGGGAATGTATTTAAATGATAACCTTTTCTGATACCTGCTCAATTACAACTCCAGGTAAGTGGAAGGTAGTACAGTGTGATGTTGTCAGGATTTTGGGAAGAGGATTTTGGGCAGTGAGAATTGTCAGACCTCTGAGCGCACCTTGTCTGATCTGAGCACCCTCACCCAGGGTATCTGCCTCTGCCTACTGCCCAGGAGCCTTGTTTCAGCTCAGCCCAAAGGCTTCAGTCCATTCCTCAGCTATGCCATGAGTATAGCCTTGCCACCAATCCAGCCTCTCGCCATGTCTCCTGGATGAACCTTGAACCTATGTTGTAGCCTTGTTTCCAGTGCTGTCTCTAGCCCCGTCTACTGCTGCCCTTAACTGGACTCTGTGGGTGGACCCTGGACCTGATTAATCTTCCTTGCTTGTGTGGGACACTCTCAGTGGACTCTGCTTTGCCTGCCTCGTTTAGGTTTGTTGGAACTGTACCCTAGTCCCCTAGAGCAGTGCTTGTGCTGTGTCACCCAGAGTCCTAGCTCTTACTGCTCCCAAAGAAGAATTTGTATTAGAAACAAATGTAGGGGTTTATAAAGTTGTTTTCTGTCAGAAGACTATGTGAAACTGAAAACTGAGTTTTAGCAGATGTGTGGTGTGGTGTTTTTTGTTGTTTTGTTGTTTGTTTTTTTTAAATCTACTCACATTTTGTCTTTAGAAAGATACTACCTATATTTTTTCCCCAAGAAAATCTCTCATACACAAAAAAACCCCAACCAAAACCAAAGCTTTCTTTGAACCTAGGTTGTGTATTCTCTGAACACGCTTATTAAGAAAGTCTTTCCATTATGCATTTTGATAAGTGTTTGATAATTCTCTTACTATTTTGTAGTTGCCCGCAGGCAGCAGAAATGGAAAAGCTCTGTCTCCACACAGGCAAAAATGCCTCCATGCGATTTTGTACCAGAAAAATATGAAGTAAGTTGTATATGCTACAGTGAATTTAAGTATGACTGCATTACTAGATGTGAGATGTAGGCTCATCTGCTATAAATAGTCAGTGCATTAAATATCACAGATTCATAGAATGGCCCAGGTTGGAAGGGACCTTAGAGATCATCTAGTTCCAATCCCCTGCCATGGGCAGGGATGCCACACACTAGACCAGGTTGCCCAGGGCCACATCCAGCCTGGCCTTGAGCACTGCCAGAGATGGGGCTTCCACAGCCTCTCTTGGCAGCCTGTTCCAGTGCCTAACGACCCTCTGGGTAAAGAATTTCATTCTAATCTCCAGTCTAAATCTCCCCCCCTTAAACTTGTAACCATTCCCCCCTTATCCTATTACAGTCTGAGCAGCTGAAAAGTCCCTCCTCTTCTATCTTGTAGTCCCCCTTTAGCTACTGAAAGGCTGCTATAAGATCCCCTTGAAGTCTTTTTTCCAGGCTGAATAACCCCAGCTCCTTCAGCCCGTCCTCATAGGGGAGGTTCTCCAGTCCTTTGATCATCTTTGTGGCCCTAAAGATGGTTATAACATTTGCTTATTTGGGCAAAAGCAATTCTTTTGCAACCAGTATATAACCTAAGAATGCAGCTGTGTGATAGTTCTATAACTTACAGCTAAATTGTTTGTTTGAAAAAACCTTAAAGAAGAGATTAAGTACAGAAAAGCATTCTTACGGTTGGGCTCAATGTTCTTAATGTTCTTCTCCAACCTACAAGATTCTGTGATTTCAAAAGCTGAGTTTCATAGGTTTGTTGAACCCTCACTGTGCCAGAATTTGTAAAAAGTCTTAGTTCTAGAAGTGAACAGCTGCTGTAGACAACCATGTAATCTGTGTGATCTTCTGCAGCTTCCTTAGTCTGGATCTTCAGAGATAGTAAATGGATACTGACTTTTTTATTCCACTCAGTCCTATCCATATGAACGTATGCGGAAGATTCGTGAACAAAATATATCTCCTTCACTGCGAACCTATTACAAAAAGCCATTGTTGCTGCATCAAGGACATATGCAGTGGTTGTTTGATTATGAAGGACGAAGATACCTTGATCTCTTTGCTGGAATAGTCACTGTCAGTGTTGGTCACTGTCACCCGTAAGTATGTTACTATTTGATTTATGCTATAAAATAGAGGAAGAGATACTTATGTTCGTTTTGTTCTTTGTTAATCTGTGGTACTGTGAGCCTAAAACCAGAATACAATTCACTGAATTGTCATGTATCACTAACATTAAGGCTACATTTTGAAGAATGCATTAATTTTGTCTGCTTGTTCATCCATCTGGCACATGGCTCACTCTCTGCATTTTCAGAATTAGTGCCATGCATGTGTGGGTGCACCTGGGGGTAGGACTGAATCCCTTTGTCTCTTCTTGTGCTACATGCAGGAAGGTAACTATGGCTACCCAGAAACAGCTTCTTCGCCTGTGGCATACCACTAACATCTACATGCATCCATCAATCCATGAGTATGCTGAAAAGCTAACTTCTCTTCTTCCAGATCCACTCAAGGTACTTTGATTCTGACTGGAGCAAGGGCTGGTGAAGGAGGTATCTATTTATAAGAAATGATTTATATAAAAATATTTATTTATTAAATAAATGAGAGCCACAGTATCTGTGGAGAGAAAACTTGTGTGGGGACTACAGACTGTCAGATAAAGACAGCGTGATGACACTGAAGACCTTTTGTTTAGACTCAGATGTACACACATGTAATATCCCAAACTCCTGTTCTGTTTTTTCTTCTCCCTCCAATTGTCATTGTGAAGGGACATTGCTATCTTAAAATTACTGAAGGAACTAAGATGTTAACTATTTTGTATGTAGCCAGCCTTAATTTGTTTGGTCCCCTGAAAATTCACAGTGAAAACTATTTGACGATATTTTTAATAGTGAGGTTTACTGACACTTAAATAAGTAAACCACATAAATGTCAGATTTTGTATGCCCAGAAACAGTAAGAAAAATACTGGGTTTGTTTTCAGGTAAAATAAACTCGTGATAAAATGAAATTGGGCTAGCAGAAGAGTGTGAAGCTATTTTAATCTTAAAAATGGGAGTGAAAAAAAAATGTAAAGCATCTGCATAATTTAACCAGTGAGGAATCTCAATCACTCCTGAAAATTAACTTTAAAAGCAGTGACACTAGAATTTGAGCTGTTTTCAGATCTAAGAACTTGTATTTAGGATACGTTGTTAATCATCATTTGCTCCCAATAAGTAAAGCAAACTCTGTTTACCTCTGCTATTCCATGATTGTATCTGTGTATGTCACTCCTAGTAACTAACACTGAGGAACACTGTTACAGCCCTTTTTACCTGTGTGAAGATTATTTCTATTCAATCAGTAATGCTCAGTTTGACCCAGAAACTTTCATTTTTCTTTGAATTGCTGTTCCATCTTAGGAAAAACTGAAGATCTGTCTCTTAAAAGATTTTTCTGTACTCTCCCTGAGTAGGTCAACTTGATCTTACTTTTCATCTGTAGTGTGTAGGCAAGACTAAGTTTATTGTGGTGAAGTCACCTTGTGGTAGTGATAGGTTATAGCTCATAATGTTACTGAATTACACTGATGCTGAACAAGAAGGTGGTGGTTGTGCACTGTACTGATCCTAAGCATTCTCCTGTAGGTGGTTTATCTAACCAACAGTGGGTCAGAAGCCAATGATTTGGCTATGTTCATGGCAAGGCTATATACTCGTAACTTTGACATCATCACTTTCAGGTAATGGTGATAGAGCTACGAAACTCTTTTGTGTAATGTGATCAGTTTCTATATGCCTAAATCAAGAAATAACAAACTCTTTAACCCCAGATCTGCTGAGGTGAACACTATAAAATGATTTTATTTGACAAAGAGGAGTAAAACAGGAGTCAATGGTTTGATACAGTTTATTAGGAGTAATTTGCATAGAAAACACAACCTGCAATTTTTGCTTTTGTTACTCAGAAAAGAGTCTAGTCTCAGTGTTCATGGTGTGCTTTGTATTCATGGCCAGAGCAGGCTCCAGCAATTACTACTTTTTTCCTTCATTCCACCCCTGCAGTGCCCTCTTTTGTCAGGGTACAAGGGTACCTCTGGTATAGCAGTGCAGCGAACTTGCAGCAGGGAGCCGTTCTGGCTGTAAGCTAACAAGGTAGAAGGGTTGGGTTTTTTTAATGTTGTTTGGTTTGCTGCCTTGTTTTTCTGCCAGATCCCTGAACCACAGTTCAGTGCACAGGTACACAAAACAGCCATTTCGGCTTAACAACAGAGGTGATGCAGAGGTGAATGCTCTGTAAGCACCAGTGTAAGCAGTTCTCTTTACTATGCATCTCGAGTGGCCTCCAATATTAGAATAAAAGGCCTTGTTATGAAGAGCTGTATTTTTCTGTTTTTCTGTTTAGCAGAACATTGGGTACCCACCTTGCTTGTATATTCTCATTAATGAATTTTTGATGTGTGTATAAAACTGGCAGCAAACCACCACGTAGTTTAATGATTGGCAGCATCTGTTGGAGAGAGCAGCAGTTCCCAGGACTCAAAGAAGAGATGTTTGCTCTGTAGGGCTCAGGTGCTACAGCAGAACCTCGTGAGGCACTGTCTGAATTGTTGTTGGTTCCAATCATTGTTCTTTTCTTGCAAGCATTACCTCACAGTTTTAACATTTGAAATATCATCAGGAAATCAATGCAGATGGGCAGTCCTGGATCTTCTAAAACCGGAGCAGTAGGACTCTTCTTATTTTGAGTATAATAACGCACATTTTCTGCAATAACTTGTAGCTCAGAAGCATGCCTTCTCAGAACTAACATTGCCACAGTCTGTTCTTGGAAATGAGTGATGTTCATGTGCTTTCTTTCTTTGCACAGAGGAGCATACCATGGAGGCAGCCCTTACACGCTGGGATTGACATCTATTGGTCATTATAAGCATGGTGTTGCCAATGGTTTTGGCTGTGCAACAGTGAGGTTTATTTTTTTTATTAATAATCTGAGTAACAAACAGTTTATTTGAATATTTCAACAATTAATAAGTTTTCTATCCTCAAACCACTTTATGGTCACTAACTAAAGTGCAGTTTAGCTGTTCCGGCTCTTTAGGCACAAGATCCAGAGTCCACTTTCCTTATCCATATAGTTAGCTATGCTAGTTTGGAGTCAGTACACCTATAACACAAGTGGTCATGGCTTACGGTTCTTTAGTCATGCTTGGTGCTTGCAAGGAAGCTTATATAAGGTGCAGAATAAGAACCCCTTTTCTCAGGTTTGTTTTGGCAAATCTGTGCAAAGTTACTGAAGTAGGTCCTCCCCTGAAATGAAGAAAAAGATCACAGAATCACAGAATCGATTGGGCTGGAAAGACCTCCGAGATCATCAAGTCCAACCCTCAGTCAACTCTAATCCATTTACTAGATCATGGCACTCAGTGCCACATCCAATCTTCGTTTAAAAATCTCCAGGGATGGTGAATCTACCACCTCTCCGGGCAGGCCATTCCAATGCCTGATTACTCTCTCTGTAAAGAACATTTTTCTGATCTCCAACCTAAATTTCCCCTGGCAGAGCTTGAGCCCGTGCCCCCTTGTCCTATTGCTGGGTGCCTGAGAGAAGAGACCAGCCCCCACCTGGCTAGAACTTCCCTTCAGGTAGTTATAGACAGCGATGAGGTCTCCTCTGAGCCTTCTCTTCTCCAGGCTAAACAACCCCAGCTCCCTCAGCCTCTCCCCATAGGACTTGTGCTCCAGTCCCTTCACCAGCCTTGTTGCTCTTCTCTGGACCCGCTCCAGCACCTCAATATCTTTCCTGAACTGAGGGGCCCAGAACTGAACACAATACTCAAGGTGCGGCCTCACCAACGCAGAGTACAGGGGAAGGATCACTTCCCTGGTCCTGCTAGCCACACTATTTTTGATACAGGACAGGATCCCATTGGCCTTCTTGGCCACCTGGGCACACTGCTGGCTCATGTTGAGCTTCCTGTCAATTAGTAACCCCAGGTCCCTTTCTGCCTCGCTGCTCTCTAGCCACTCTGTGCCCAGCCTATAGCTCTGCATGGGGTTATTGTGGCCAAAGTGCAGGACCCGGCACTTGGCCTTATTGAACTTCATCCCATTGGAATCAGCCCATCTCTCAAGTCTATCCAGATCCCTCTGCAGAGCCCTCCTGCCTTCCAGCAGGTCGACACACCCTCCCAACTTGGTGTCATCAGCAAATTTGCTGATAATAGACTCAATCCCCTCATCTAAATCATCAATAAAGATGTTAAACAGGACTGGACCCAACACAGACCCCTGGGGAACACCACTGGTGACCGGCCGCCAGCTGGACACAGCCCCATTCACCAGCACTCTCTGAGCCCGATCCTCCAGCCAGCTCCTAATCCAGAAGAGGGTACGCTTGTCCAAGCCATAGGCTACCAGCTTATCCAAGAGGTCTGTGATGTCCCTCATTTCAACAAGACAAGGAACATATCTGTTAAGGAGAACTACTGAGGTTAAATGGCAATATGTTATGTTCCTGCCCTTGAGCAGATGGGAATGATTTCTTGTCTACTAGAAGTTGGCATTGGCTACTCTAGTCTGCACTGGTGATAGCTCAGCCACAGCACTGGCTGTAGGAATGCTCCTTTCCATTAGAGCAGCCTCCCAGCCTTGCTGAGTAAATGTATTCCTTGAAGTCATGTGGTACTTCACCAACAGTCAGCATTAGAAGGCTGGAGTTCCCAACTTCCAGCTTCTAATTACTCTACTAGCTCTGCCAACCTCCCTGTATTTTGCAGATTTTTATCATACTTTGCATTAGTGAAGTACTACTAGCAACTTGAAAAATGTTGCTATTAATCTTAGATAACCAAAACTGCTGACTAGCTTAAAAAACAAAGGAAAGGAGTGGCTATTGCTGGAATAGTCTAAACTCGCTGGTTCCAAAACTATTGATATTCTAGTGTTTCTTGGTGGAGCAGTTTGGTGTTACTCCACAAATATTCTTCAAAGAAATTGCTTGAACTAGGTATGCCCTTTTTTCATTCATCATCCCAAAGTATTATCAAAACATCTCTTAGAAAGGTGCCATCATCAAATATGTAGCTATTTCTCTTACACTTGGCAGACAATGTTACCAGATGTTTTTCGTGGCCCGTGGGGAGGCAGCCGTTGTAGAGATTCTCCAGTGCAAACTGTTCGACAATGCAGCTGTCCTGAAGGTTGGTCAATGACAAAAAGTAGTTGGCTTTTAGATTGGAGAATACTGGAAGGCTGTGGAAGTAGGTTGTATTTACCTCTTCAAGAAAGGTGGACCTTTGGTTAGGACTTGCATGGGCAACTGTAGAAACTGTTGCAGAGAACCTCAAGCACCTGCTTCCTACAGAGAAACATTTTGAGCAAGGGGCATCTCATATTCCTCAGATATCTTAAAATCACAGTCTTTGTTTCCAGCATTTGTCATGATCAGCTCTGGAAACTGTGGAATTGTTTAGCACATCTGGAAGAACAGAAATGGTTATTGATGTTTTCTGCTGTATCTGAAGTTTTGACAGCTCCCCAGCTTTTGTTTTGGAATGAGTAGTAAGGACAACCTGAAACCAGTGATAAGCAGAAAGTCTTACATGAGGCAAAGCATTCCATACGCAGCATAATGTGAAAGCTCCTCAAATGCTTTTTTAACAATAATTACAGTAATTTTTTCCTCCTTTTTCAACAGGCTGTCTTTAGTATTTTAATTCCTATGCTTATGTAACAGAATATTTTCTCTCTACTTTTCACCTCCCTGGTGACTGGGAGCATTAGCTATACTAATTACTCCATTCTTTATTTCAGATAGACTGATACAAAGCTTTATTCTCCAGAATCCTCATACCTGCACTAAACTAATGATTCCTTATGTCTTATACTGATGTTTATTAACCCTTGAGAAAGTGTCTGCTTATTACTTTTGCTGATGTCAGTGCTTCACAGACTCTTTTTCTAGCAGCTTTGCCTTGTTTTGGAACTGGAATTCCTTGACGTGTAAATGGTTTAAGAGAAAATAAGGGACTCCCTCCTTCCTTTAACATTTAGCATCTTATTGTGTATTTCAGAGGTGATACTTACTCTGCAGTCAGATGAAACTTGTTGCTTGGATGTATCATTCCATGTTTTGGAGCTAGTTTTGTGTCATGTCAAGTAAACTCACTTTAAACTATTTCCCCTGTAAACAGGTGTATGTCATGCCAACAGCCAGTATATTGAACAGTTTAAAGATACTCTGAATACCTCAGTGCCAGAGAAAATAGCTGGATTTATCGCTGAGCCAATTCAAGTAGGTAGTTTGCCATTTCTCAATCATGATAGAATGAAATGTGAAACATTCAAATCTCATATTCTCAAGCAACATCCTAAACGTAGACATCTGCTAATTTTTTTATTCTTTTAATGCCTCAAATATTTGAAAGAATGGATACACTGTCTTAAAATTTCAGTTTTTCTCACTTTCAGTGCAACTAGGATTTTGTTCATGCATTAAACTAAACAGATAGTAGTGGTTAAACATACACATTTTTTTCTGCATTTAAGTAGGAAGTGTGTGCCTGGTATTCTTTAGTTTCTAATATCTTTCTCCAAATTTCATACTGCTTTTCTTTTTTACTATTTCTGTCAACTTTATCCCAATTCCCCTTCCACCACTCCCTAGCCGTGTTGTCCACTGTATTTTTAGCAGGTCTCGGCAAGTGGTGGCCACAGAAATTCATTCTCTTGGTGCTTCATCCTTGTTGCAGAACTGCTGTATAACTTACATAGGAAGAATGGAGAATTATCCCAGGAAGAGGAAGGGCAGGAATAAAAATGTGAAAATTGTGCCACAGAGAGTATTGCAGCTATTATATGGTTTTGCTGTTTTCTAAGCCTTTGCATCCATTCACCTAAGCAGCTGTTGCAGTCCGGGTGTGGAGTAGAATTTCTAATCCCAATGAAAACAGGCAAGGTGAACAAGAATTGGGGAAACAATGTTCTAAACAAATTAACCAAAGAAGGGATGTGAATTCTTTGGTTAACTTTGTCATCAAACACAGTTTCTGAATTTCTCTGTCTGTAGGTTTTCAAGGTACTTGTTTTGGCATTTTTATCTTTAATCAACCCTCTCTTACAGTGATCCAGTTTACAGTATGGCCTCACAAACATTTATACCAGCAGAATTAATGGAACAGCAGACTGCCCTGTGGAATGGGAATGAGTGACCTGAGCAGGAACCTTTTCAGTTCCACTGCTGAAGCCAGAAACCTGAGACTCAACAGTCTTGAGACAACCTGAGTGCTGCTCGTATTTTTCTTATTTTAGGATAGTCACACAGTGGAACCTCTGTTTGTTTGTCTGTTCCTGAAGAAATTGTCTTTTATTGTCTTTTTGGTTTGGGGTTTTTATTGTGGTTGTTGGTTTGGGTTTTGTGTTTTGTTTTGGGTTTTTGTCTTGGCAGGGTGTTAATGGAGCTGTTCAGTACCCAAGAAATTTCTTAAAGGAAGCTTACCAGCTAGTACGAGAAAGAGGGGGTGTCTGTATTTCAGATGAAGTGAGTAGGTTGTTGTTTTTTTTCTTAATACAAGATCTCTAGAGTTTGAGATGTGTATGAAAGTCATCTTGAAAGAATCCAAGTGAAGGCAGACTGGAA
Source organism: Bucco capensis (assembly GCA_013396975.1). Classification (NCBI taxonomy): domain Eukaryota; kingdom Metazoa; phylum Chordata; class Aves; order Piciformes; family Bucconidae; genus Bucco; species Bucco capensis. The sequence goes on from VWZO01017864.1 coordinate 57,637, forward strand.
GCCTGGAGATAATCTAAATGAAGCGCTATAGCTCAAGTTTAACACATTGCTTATTTCCAAGCACAAGAGCCTTCCAGTTTTTCCTCCCTTCATTCTGCTCTGTGGTATTCTGATTTCAGACATGGGTCATGTTAGTAGTAGACTTCCATCCTTAACCTTTTGGGAGCAGTGAATTTACACAAGTGTGCAGCAAATAAATGCCAGCTGTCATGCAAAGTTTGTCACAGCACTTCCTCTTATAACTGTTGCTGGCATAAATAAACTCTGGGTGTTGATAGCTGTACATCTGCCCATGTATTTTATAAATAGAATTGGCTTAGCTAAAGTAGTTTTGAAATAGCAGCAAATGCTCCGAAGTGATAGTGGCATGTACCTCAAGAATTGCACTACTAGAAATAGCGGTTGTGGGGTTGTTGTTCTTGAAACATGATGAGCAACTGCATTTCCTCTCCATTTTGAAATGGAAGCTGCAGCTTATTTGTGTATCCCACCATGCCCAAGACATGGTGACATGTTACCTCTTTCAAGTGTGAAAGAAAAACCCAGTTACAATAAACAGTATTTTCTGCAAAGCCATCTAAATAAGGGTCCTAGTACAAGTTGACTCCAGATGTAGTCACAGTTCAGTGCGAATCAGTAACTACAGAAAGAGAAGAAAAAGGAACTGTATCGCAAAATGTGAAAAAGTGATGGAGATTTCTCTGGGTTTTTCTTTTGAAAGGTACAGACAGGATTTGGACGGACAGGCAGCCATTTTTGGGGATTTCAAACACATGATGTAGTCCCTGACATTGTTACTTTGGCAAAAGGAATTGGTAATGGCTTTCCCATGGCAGCTGTTGTTGCAACAAAAGGTATAAGTGTTCTGTCCTGCTAAGATTTTAAATAGAGCAATTACAAAATGTACTATACAGTATTTACTTACTGGAGAGATGTGTGTTCAAACAGCTCAGCTTTATTAATAATCTTTGTTTCCATCTATCTTTTTTCAGATTAACTGGATTCTCATTACTTGCTTATTGTACCAAGTGCTGTGCTATACCAATGCAAAGCTTGATTTAAATGGAGTTAGTTGTATAACTGAATCAGGGTTGACCTTATGAGTCATTAGTAGAGCTGGTCTTAGATCCTGGAAATCCTCACTGAATTCACTGTTTTACTAATGAATATACTGCCAGTATATAAGGCAGCATGTTAGTCATCTACTTGACTCATACTGATGACTAGCTCAACCTAGTGAAGAAAATTTGTAGAGGTCAATTTAAGAGGACAACTGACAGCGTATGTTACAAGCGTGACTTTCTTAAAAAGACTGGGTTTTGCATCTGCTAGACACTACAGTTTCTGGAAATAGTCATATTTTGCGCAGACTACTTGCAAGAAAAAATAGTATCTTCCTATTGCGTTGTCTCCAGTAGAATCAGGGTTGAAGTGCAGCAAATGTAACTTAACAGTGAAGGTAAAGCAGGTTACTTTACTGTTACCAAACGTAAGGCAACTCTAAGAGTAATCAGTGTTTTCTTTTTCTTTTAGAGATTGCACGTTCCTTGGCTCAAAGCCTTCACTTTAATACATTTGGAGGAAACCCTTTGGCCTGCATAGTTGGAGCTGCAGTTCTTGATGTAGGGAGAACATTATATAAATTTATCTATTCCACACTTCTTCTTGTAGCAGAAGATGAAAAATGCATAATTTATTCTTACTATAAAGTTAGATGTGGGTAATTTTTAAAATAAATCTATAAAATGCATCAACATATGCATGTAGTGAGCATACAAAGCCAACATGCTCTGCGTGTAGGAAAAGTTCCTGATTAGCTTCCTTGCAAAATTTTCATCCTTCTAGCAAGAATAGGAGTCCTCTAATTATCTTTTCAGAATCATCTTTGTCTCCCTTAGGTTCTTTACTTTGTTAATAAAAATGTAGGAAAGCACTTTCTCAAAAGACTTAGCTAAGTCTTTCGTAGAACTATGCAAATCTCCAGTTAAACCAAATTTATTTTCTGGCAGACATGCTTAATAAAATTGTTTTAAATCCACAGTTTTTACCTTGTGCTTAAAAAGGCTTAATGACCAGATAGCTAAAAATACACAAGATCAGAATTCCTTTGGAAAAAAAAAAAAATCCCACATGAAAAAGAAAATAGAAAAAATTGCAACATATTTCACTTATCAGCAAGCAGAAAAACAGTCTGTGGGGAGTAGATTGCTGTTTGTTTTGATCATGTACAGACCATTTATTCTTGAATCTCACTTCATTACAGCAGTCACTGTTATTATTTATGTTACTTTCTGGAATGTTTGGGGTGGGTTTTTAAGCTGATTGATAAGATAGTTGATCATATAAATAAAAAGACTGTGAAAAAACAGTTTACAAATAAGAAAGTGTGAGCCCATGTTTTGGAGGTTTTTTTTGGCTCTGAAGTAACTTGGAGCCTGGATCTGAAGTAAGCCCAAGGAGACTCTAAGAGGAAAAATAAAATGGAGTTTAAAGTGAAGGAATTTTTTAAAAGAAGAAAATAAAAAGGAAAAGCACTCACTTTAACTTACCTAATTGCATTTTTTGTTTGTTTCATATAGATTTTGTTGTGCAAATAAAAAGTTCATGAAATGGTTTGTGCATATCAGTGCTGATAGCTGGCTGCATGTCAGAACTTTGATTAAGGAGAGCAGAGTAAGGAACAAAAAAATGATTGTAATTAAAAAGCATGGTGTTGATGAATTTAAACAATCCAAATTGTTCCTTAAAAGACTGACTAGTACACATAGGTATGCCTTCTCATTACACTGAAAAAGAACTAAAATATTTTTGGCAAGATTTTGAAAATAATCCTGCTGGCCAAATATTTTTGATTTGTAACTCCATGTGAGCATGAATTACTGGATGATGTTTATGGAATAATAAGTAAAAAGTGAAAAATGCTACAGCAACATCAATTGTACTCTGATGCCATTAGAGGATTGTAAAAGAAGAAAAATAGAAGGACTGTAGTGGTGAAGGACCACAGTATGCAAGGAAGTGAGATAAGTGTCATGTGTCATCAGGCTAAATGAGGATTAACTGATTGGATTGGAAGATTTTCCTGCAACACTGTCACTTTTACCAGGCTATTGAAGAAGACGGTCTACAAAAAAACAGTGAGGATGTGGGAACATATATGCTACTGGAGCTGGCTAAACTACGGGATAAATTCGAGATCATTGGCGATGTGCGTGGAAAGGGACTTATGATTGGAGTAGAAATGGTGACAGATAAGGTTAGAGATTTACTTCTTTCCGTTTACAGTGTCATTGACAGTGTAATCACATTTTATTCAAGATGAAATAACTACAATATTTTTTTATCAAAAAACAGCTAGTGAAGTGAGAAAACAACCGTCTGGCTAAAAAACAAGGCAGAACATTCCAGCATTTCAAATATTGCACAAGCCTTGAGTAAACAGTGACTCGTATACTTCAATTGCATGAACTCATCTTAGAAAGCAGATAAATTAGGCAGCTATCTTTTTTTAGCCAGAGAGTGGAATACAAGTCTTTTTCATAGAACTCATTCAGAATTCTCTGAAGTTTGATGTTGACTTCCCTTAGGACAGTCGCCACCCTCTTCCAGCTGAAGATACCAATCAGATCTGGGAGGACTGTAAAGACATGGGGGTTCTGATTGGCCGAGGAGGACTCCATGGTCAGGTACCAAACCTCTGATTATACATAAAGCTGATTTTCTGTCATTGTGAACTACATCTTGTTTCTCTCAAGCTAAACTAACTTTAATTTAGTAAATAAATTAGATAACACATACTCACTGGAACAGGTTGCCCAGGGAGGTGGTTGAGGCCCCATCCCTGGAGGCATTCAAGGCGAGGCTTGACAGGGCTCTGGGCAAGCTGATCTAGTTGGGGATGTCCCTGCCCAGTGCAGGGGGGTTGGACTAGATGACCTCCAGAGGTCCCTTCCAACCCTAACCATTCTATGATTCTATGCTACTCTTATGAACTACCTGTTTAACTTTGCTTATTTTTATAAAAACAGGCAGGAGCTATTTGTCTCTTTTCAAGCATGCTCTATTAGCTCTAAGCTTGGAGTTTTCTTTTAGAGGAACAACTTTCCCTAGAAAAGAAATGTCTGTGCTGATTTCTTCTAATTTACAATATTCAGGTCGGCTAAGTCTTTGCTACTTTTCAGGTTATCACCTGACCTGTCAGTACAGAACAGGTTTGGGTTTATTAGTTCTTTTCACTGTGGAGAGCTGGTAACATTCTACTTGTTTGGTAATAAAGAACAGAAAGAATTGTTAACGGCAAGTTCAGCAATCGCAACATAGAAGTGAGAATTGCGTGTGGATGGGCATCAGCCCACACTGACTGAAGAGATACTGTGCTGTACCCAGGGCACTGTCACCAGCATCTTACAGCATGCAAGTTAATAGCAGAGAATTGCCTCAGGGCTGGTCAGGTCAGTGAAGCCTTCTGACAGAGGAAGCAGCTTCTGTAAGAGATGGATGCAGAATGGCTAAATCAATAGGACACTGCATCTGTCACCTCATCAGTTCTTTCACAAGTCACAGATGAGAACATAGGTAAGAGTCTGTAACTCAGAGTGTAGTAAAATCTTTTAGAATTCTATCTCCTAAGAGTGCTGTTTATCTGTGAGTGTTCATTTCAGCTGGGGCTGTGGGCGGAAAAGATGATTCCACTCTTGCTTCATAAAGTCTTGTGACATGACAGAAAAATTAAACTGGAAATTTATGATTCTTATGGAAGTTAAATACTTCTTGAAACATTATAATACAGATCAAGCATTTGGATTTAAGAACCTAACCTTTTTGACAAGTTAAACTGTGCATATATCCTTTCCTGATCAACATGCATTCAAGCTACAGTACCCTAACTGAAAATAAATATTTAGTGATTCTTTACTAATACATTCTGTTAGAGGCCTTAAAAAAGCCTAAACTATTTAACAGCAGATCAGATGACACAATGCAAGAGATTACTACTCTTAATAGGTATTACTTCTCCCTGTGGCAAAACTGCTAGAAAGGAAAACACATTGATGTTCTTTCTTGGCACAAACCATCTAAGGTTTTATACAAGCTCTGTCTGGAATAAGAGTTGTGACTTGACCTGCTCTAGTCAGGTCTCTTTTGGAAGCACTTGGTTTGTCGTGAGTGGAGTAGGAAGTTGGATGCAGTCAAGTCCAAAATTGCCTCTTTTCAGAGTGCATTTTTTGAAGAAGCCTCAGTCCCTGCTCTGCTGTTCTCCTATAATACTATTTTTCTCATTTTTGTTTAGATTGGTTTTGGGCAGAAGGTGAGTGCTGATTTAGAAGGGCTGCTAGAAACTGTGTTCATTCCATACAATTTAAGGTTGGGTTTTTTTTCCTCTCCCTTCTTAGACATTTAGAATTAAACCTCCTATGTGCATTACTAAGAAGGATGTCGACTTTGCTGTGGAAGTGTTTAATACTGCTTTACGGAAACACATGGAAAGAACACCTGCAAAATAGGCTTGATCTCGATACCTTCTATGAGGTGCGCACAGAACCCCTGATACTTGCCACCCAGGCTCAACACTGATCTACGCTGGAGAAGAAAATGATAGCTTGAAGATGAAATACTTGTGCAGTATCTTAAGAGCAGTCTGACAGCTCCACTGTTTAATAAATGTATTCATTTGTTAGCATATCCCCTAATCTGTAGTTCAGTTCTACAGTAGTGGTGTGTATTACCTGCTACACTGGCATTAGCATAAAAATCCCTGATTGGATTAACTGGGTATCATACAAAGACGCAGACATATATTCATCTTTCACCTATGACAGTCATATCAAAACTAGTAAGTTTTAGGAAGAGTGACAGGAAAAGAATAAAGCTGTTTTGGGGAAGTACACTGTTTAGACATCATAGCAGCTATATTCCCTTTTGGAGGGTACCAGCACTGCAGAGGCGTACCTTCTGCTGTCCTGGCCCTCTTCTTCTGTACCATGGCAATTACATGCAATTTATCATAGCAGCACCACACGATCTCAAACCACTGAGCATCAGGGTATAGTGTGGCAGAGCTGGCCGGGACCAATGCAGGGTAGTCCCTGACTGCCTTCCACAGCAGTCCACCACGGCTGCCTCCCCATCCCCACTACCAAATACATACAAGCATTTGCAAAAACACACAAATGGTAAAGTATTTGGTTTTATTTAAATAGGACAAAAAACTTCAAAGTCAAAAAGTAGTACTGCAGGGTTCTGTCTGTAAGCAGAGTCAGTCTCTGGCTGAAAACCACCCTGAGCAGAATATAATTGGAGGTTTCAGAATTAAAACTGTTTACCCTTACTACAACGATACACTGTAGTTAGAGTATGAAAAAAACTGCACAAAGTTGAAATATGTCTAATTAGAGTAATTACTATCAGAAGGTTCTGATCCAGTCATCATCCTCTTTAAAATATGCTTTTCTTTTCCTCTGCTGCTTTTGGGATTGCACAGCACACTCAGTAATCATTTAGCAAATATTCAGACTCCGGCTGGTGAAGTAATATGCTGTGTTTGTTGCATAATTGTTTCTAAACATTAAATAGATGTTTTAGTTCATTACTTCCTTCAGTTTCCAACAAAAAGAAAAAGGTGTTACGGACCATTAGCAAGAACTGTACATTTATCATCTTACTTTCATTCAAATTTTAGCATTTGAGTAGTTCTTTGACCCAATAAGGGTACCATAACTTGCCATTTTGTGTATTGATTTGGAACTTTAGAGGAACTCTGAAAATGTCACTCTAGGGGTTTCCTAAACAATACACTATAGCCCTTGCTGGGCACTGCGTTCTCCAATGCACTAACAATTCCTGTGTGAAATCCACTCCCATGCTAAAATCAAGTGTTTGTTATTCTACTGGTTTTTTTCTTTTTGGTTAGGTGCTAGTCAAGATCATATAAACAGTTCCATGTTGTTTTTCATTAGAAATCAGAACAAATGAATTTCCTCAGGTTACACAATTATTTCTCCCTTCACATATTCCAGCAAGGCTCTTTCACTAGATTTTGGCATGCAGCTAGATACAGAACCAACAGAAACTCTCAAAACTGATTAACAATCAGATTTCATCATCTTTTGTCTGCTGTTTTAAGTAATTGGAAAGGGCCGTTGGGGATGGCAGAAGCCTGTGTTTTTCCATGTCTTGGTGATGGTTCATCTCCGATAGATGATCAAAGAAACACAGGCCCTTCTACTGGCAAAACTTACCCTGAACTAAGCCTTCAAAATAAAAGCAGCCACACAAGTGTTAAAATAATTTATTATCCCCTTTGTGTGGACACTTGTCAAGGTTCAGGGCTGGGCCAACCACTAATCCAGTGATGGATATCCTCCTATTATCCCCATTTCTCCCACTCCAGTGAGAGAGACTTTAATGGAAATAATATTAAAATGAAATACATGTATATATATATACATATACACACACACTCACAAGCCTTGCTTGGGATTGAAGCCTGTTATAGGGTGTGTAAATGGCTGGAGGTATCTGTCTTTTCCCCCTTCGCCCCCCCGACCATTAATGTGATTGTTTGTAAACCCTCGGTGGGGAGTAGCCCTTTCCATCGGCTGAGCCGTCTGGGCAGGAGCAGAGCCAAGCGGGCTGCGATGGGTTGGCATGGTAACCCGCACCCCTGCCCTGGTGGTGCCAGCTCTGCGGGGAGCTGCGCCAGCAGCAGCAGCAGAGGTGGCCCCAGTGACAGAGGCAGGGGACCAGTGCAGGAAGAGGGGCGCACCCCACCAGGCACCGGGCAGCAGCGCGGCAGCCCCCAGAGCGGCAAACAGCGAGAGCCTGCACCCATGAGTCCTGAGGCAGCTGCAAGTGGTGGTAGAGGAAGAACTGGCAACGCAGCTGTGAGGCAGCCATGGGTGGAAGGCGGAAGTGTGGACAGCCCAACAGGAGGGAGGGACTTATACTGTGGGGAGTGCCAGGAGTTTCCCTGTCCTTCTGGGNCAGCAGCGCGGCAGCCCCCAGAGCGGCAAACAGCGAGAGCCTGCACCCATGAGTCCTGAGGCAGCTGC
>VWZO01017868.1:14991-40267 GCA_013396975.1 Bucco capensis
TTTAAGCTAACTTCCAGCCCAAGAAGTTGGGCTGAGCAGCTGAGCATTGCTAGGAGCTTGAGAAACAACCAAAGCAAGTGGCTAAGGAGCTGATGCTGTGCAGCATGGGCAGGGCTGGCAGGAGGCAGGCAGTGGGGCAGAGGTGAGAGCAGGGACATGGAGACATCTGCTCCAGCTCTCAGTGTCTTGGATTAGCAGGGTCTGACCACTCACTGGCTGCCAGGTATTGCCTGGTCATGAAAGGCCCATCTGTACACTCCAGAAGGACAGCACAAGGCTTGACCAAAACCCAACTGGGTTCATGCAGAAATGACCCAAAGGAAGAGCTACCAGTTGGCACCACAGATGATGCCTGGCTCCAGAGAGCCACCACCAGCCCAGGGCTGTACAACTGCCTTTAAAATGTCTGTCCTCCTCTTTCCCTCTTATTATTATTCCTTGCTCATCAGCAGTAGCATTAAATCCTTTAGGAGTTTTCCCCAGATCTCCTCTGAGGATGGAGCAAGGCAAATGAGTTTCTTTCCTGCTGCCCTGCTGTTTGCCCAGCCCTGATTTACACCACTGCCCAGAAAGCACAGGTCATATATTAGTGCCCAGCTCATGCTGCTCACCCTGGCAGTATTGCTCCTCTTTTCCTGATCCATGGCCTATTTTGGAGCTAATAAATCCCCTCAGCAGCCTGCCAGGCTCCTTCTGTTTAACCCCAAAGAAGGGGAAAGGGAGGAGGGGGGGAAAAAACCTCATAAGCCCTGGCATCACCATGGCATCTTGCTCTTCCCAGGCACTGCCAAACCTTCCAGGTCCCTCTCCCCATTTATCAGTTGTGTTCAACCAGGCAGTGAGGACAGTCAGCATCCCTATGTGTTGCCAGTGTTGGATGCTCAGGGAAAGAGGTTGTGCTCCAGAGTAACTTGCATATCTCCTGCATCCTCCCTTGGGCTGGCCAGAGCCACAGATGCCTCCATGGGATGCTCTCCAGTGGGTGGTTGTGGGAAGTTTGGGAAGCAGGAATCATCTGCAGGGCATGGAATGGCTATTGCCTTGCCAAGCCCAAGGGTGCCAGATGGGCTCAGTAGGGACATGCCATCCCTTGGCTGGAGATACAACCTCTCCTGGTGGGTACTGGGCCAAATCAGCCAGGGCAGGTTTGCTTGCTGCCTCATTTATCCTTCCCTTCCTTGTTGTGACAGAATCCCAGTGTGGTGGAGGATGGAAGGGACCTCTGGAGATCACGTCTGCTAAAGCAGGGTGTCCAGGTTCATGTCCAGAGAAGGTTGGTTTTAAACTAAAAGACAGAGAGTTAGGCTAAGTATGAGGAGGAAATTTTTCATGCTAGCCCAGGATGCCCAGAGAAGTGGGAGATGTCCCATCCCTGGAACCATTCCAGGTGAAGTTCTTTGGGGCTCTGGGCACTCTGCTCTAGTTGAAGGTGTCCTTTCTGACTGCATGGGTGTAGAGCTAGATGAACTTGAATAGTCCCTTCCCTCCCAACCCATTCTGTGGGGCTCTGGATGGACCCACACTGGAAGAAAATCCCTTTGGCCTCAGAGCTCAGGCAGCCACACTCTCTTTCTTTTTGTCCTAGCCTTGTATTTACAAACCCATCTCCTCTCTCCACAAGCAGAGAGGCAGCTGCTCCATCACTAAGCTGCTCCCTGACCCACTGGCATGGCCCAAAGGAACTGCCACGCTGAGCAGAGTGTTAATAAAGCTAGATCCCAACACTCATTAAAGCAAATGAGATGCAAGGTATCCCCTGCTCCTCCAGCAGCCCTGGTGAGCATGGCAGGAGCTGGTTTGATTAGCTCTCTTGGGCAGGGAAGGCAGATGTTGCAGCTGGCTCTTCCAAGACATTGCCTTGAAGGCAGTGAGTGGAAGTGGAGTGCAAGGCTGGATGTCATCCAAGGGATCAGCAATATTTGATTGTTGGTTGAAGTGAGTGCACAGCCTGGTTGCCTCCAGGCACAAGTCTATGTTTTTGAACCAAGGTGTTGGGAAAAACAAAGTACTGCCCCAAAATGAGCTGTATTTCATAGAATCCTAGAATCATTTGGGTTGGAAGGGACCTCTGGAGCTCATCTAGTCCAACCCCCCTGCAGTGGCCAGGGACATCCCCAACTANGTGAGGTGGCAGTGCTGCAGGTTGCTGGGTGGATGTGGGTGCTGGGACATGGCACTTGGCAGCTTCCTAGGAGCCTAGATCCAAATCTGTAGTCTCCAGCTGTGGGCTAGTTTATCTGTTGGATGCTGAGAGCTGAAGGAGGCAGAAGTTTTGCCCCTTGTTCTTCCTGGGGCACTCCATTACTGAAGTGGTTGTTTCTTTCATGGAACATTTGAGCAGCCAACTCCTCCCAGGTAAAACAATGGAATATATCCCTCTCCTTCCCAATGCCAGGCTTTTGCTTTCCCACAGTGCTGCAGGTCTTTACTAACTCTCAGTTCTCCTGTGCTTGAGCTCTCCTTTACCAGGAGGGAATCTGAGGCACATCCCTTCTCATGAATGTTCCCCTGCAGCAAGGGCATCCCAGGGCAAGCCCTTCCCCTCTGTCCCTCCTAGCAGGGAGCTGTGGAAGGCAGAGAGGCTCTGGAGCTGGCCCCATCCTGCCCCAGCAAGCAAAGCAGAGTGTGCCACATCTCCCCGGAGCCTTTGCTTAATGAAGATGAAAGAAGTGCTGCTGCAAATATGTCAGTCATAAAATAACATCAAGTAATAAGAGAAATAAAGCACTTGGGCTCTCAGCCCAAGTGGAAGTCTCAATTAGCAAATATATCAATCATTGATGACATCTTAAGTAGCATTTACAGGGAGAGCATTACCAAGATGATTTGCAATTACAGTGCTGCTGCATCTTCACTGGGAGCAGAGTTCCTCAGGAGCTCAGGGAAGCACCAGCCCAGCACAAGGCTGGGATTCACCAGCCTGGCTTGAGATTTAGGGTTCTGAGCTCTGTGACCCTAAGAAATGCTGTTTTCTTTAGAGTTTATAGAATAGTTTAGGTTGGAAAGGGCTTTTCAAGGTCATCTAGTCCAACCCCCATGCAGTCAGCAGGGACATCTGCAACTAGAGCAGGTTGCTCAGAGCTCCAAAAAAGCTGAGCTGGAATGGTGACAGGGATGGGATATCTTCCACCTCTCTGGGCAACCTGGGCCAGTGATTCATCAACCCCAGTGTCAAAACTTTCTTCCTTCCATCCAATCTAAATCTCCCTCTTTCAGTTTCAAACCATCACCTCTTGTCCTGTCCCAACAGACTCTGCTAAAAAGTCAGTCCCCATCTTTCCTATAGACTCCCTTTAAGCACTGAAAGGCCTCAACAAGGTCTCCCTGGAGCCTTCTCTTCTCCAGACTGAACAACCCCAACTCTCCCAGCCTGTCCTCAAAGCAGAAGGGTTCCNCTCCTGCTCAGGGAAAGGTCTTACTTTGCAAAGCAGCCAAGCCTCCAAAAAAGCCATGTGCACAAGTTCCATCTGCTTGTTCCTGGCCTCCATCCAGGGGGAATTAGAAGCCTGTGGCACTGGGATACCAGCCCAACATGCTCTGTGAGGTACCTGCTCCCTGCCCACCAGCTGCCCCTGGTGTCCTCCCCAGCCTGCTGGCCTTGCCTGAGCCAAGGACCAGCCCACTGGGGATGGAGCCAGAAATGATTTACAGCTCTACTGCTAATGCCTAAGGCCCAGGATAAAACAGGCTAGGACAAAAGCTCTGGAACATGCAGAGTCATTTATGAATATTACCAGATTATAGGAGGCTTACAGGCTCCCAGCTGTGAGCAAACCCCTCTGGGCAGCCACAGCCAGATAAAGACAACTGCATGTGTGACAGGAGGAGTTAAAGCTCTCCCCAATCTCCTCCAGCCTTGAGATGTGTTTCTACACATGGAAAAAAAAAACAAAAACAACAAAACCCAAACAAACATTATTTGAGGGTTTTTTGTTTGCTTTGAAAGAATATGTGGATGCTGCCCAAAGGCCCAGCTGCAAACATCCCATTTTGGCAATCCATTTCAGCAGTGGAAAGCATCAGAAGAGCAGCTTCTTCTTGCAGAAAGACAGGAAAAAGAAACAGGCTTTTTTTTTTCTCTCTGTTTTATTAGAAACCCCAACATCTCCCAGCAGAAAAAAAAATCACTGAGAAAAGATCCATTTAGTTCTTGGTTTGGGGATTTCCTTTTCAATCCCTGCTCCTCTCGAGCCCACAGGTGTTCCAGCAGACACAGGCACTTTGCTGGAGCTATTTCCTCAGCTGTGCAACAGATGTGGAGGCTAAACAGGAGGAAGATGCATGAGCAGAGAGCATGGTGCAACCTAAATGCTTTTGTGCTCCAAGTGCAAGCTCAGCTCCTGATGCTCCTGCATCCTGGTGGGATGCTGGCTCTGCTCTGTTAGGGCTCCTGGGTTTGCTCTGTGTCACTGCAAGAGTTTCCATGGAGCAGAGAGAAGCAAGTGCAGCAAACTTCTCCTGGCAGTCCCCTTGATATCCTGGCTACCAGCAGCAGTTTTCTGGACTGACCAAGTCTTGCTCTCAGCTGCAAAATCTCTTTTAGTTTCAGGGTTTGTTGGATCAGTGATTGAACTTGACCATCTTAGAGATCTTTTCCAACTGAAATGATTCTGTGATTCTATAGCTGAGGAAGCCCAGATGAGGAGGGCAGTTTTGGAATGGTCCATATAGGACAGTGGAGCACAGCTGAGCAGATTTGGAGATGTCCTTGGATGCCTCCTGCCAAGCTGTGCCACCTGCCTACTCCCAGCCCTTGCAAGAAGCTGCCTGAGAGCATTGCAATTCAATTTGGGCAAGCTCCAGTTATCCCCAGCACAGCACCAGAGTCTAGGGCACATCTCTCCAGCCTCCTGGAAGGCTTGATCCTGCTCCCACGCTGGGGCAGCTGGAGCAGAGCCTTGCTGTGACTCCATTAGCACTCAAACACAGCCCCTGAATTCCATTTAATAAATACCTAATGAGAAGCTGACAGCTACTCCTGGACTCTCAGCAGTCCCTTGGCTTCTTCAGCAGCTCAGAAATGTACAACTCAGCTTCAATAATTGATACTCCTCTAATTCAGAGCTCAGGGGGAGAAAGGACCCCCCCATTAATTACTGGGGAGCTGCATGGCTCAGGCACCAAATCACAGAATGNCAGAATCACCTCTCTGGCTCTGCTGGCCACGCTTCTCTTGCTGCAGCCCAGGATGCCATTGTGCTTCTGGGCTGCCAGCGTGCACTGTTTGCTCATGGCCAGCTTCTCAGCCACCAGCACCCCAAGGCCTTTTCTGCAGGGCTGCTCTCCATCATCTCATCCCCCAGCCTGGATTGATAGTGGGGATTGTTCTGACCCAGGGGCAGGACCCTGCACTTGGTCTTGTTGAAGCTCCTGAGGTTCCCCTGGGCTCACCTCTCCAGCTTGTCCAGCTCCTTCTGGATGACATCCTGCCCCTCCAACTTATCCCCAGCACCCCATAGCTTGGTGCCATCTGCACACTTGCTGCTGGTGCACTCAGCATTCTTCCTGCAGTGCTTTTTGAGCCACTTGAACTATGGCCAGCTGCACGGCTCCCTTCAAGCTGGCTGCAAAGTTAGGGGGGAAAAAAAGAGACATTTGCAGAGGGGATCATCCAGTAAAGAGGAAAATAGAGATGGAAAGAGGAGAGCTGTTCTACAAACCCCCTAGGATGCAACACTTGAGCCCCACGTGCCTGCTCTTCTCCCCTGGCTCCACCACCACCCTTCATCTGCCCAATGAAACTGGTGACATTTCCATCTACAGCAAGGGAGGAAGAGAGATGATCCCCAAATCTGCAATGAGTTGTAGAGCAAACCATCAAAAAGTCATTGCAAATCCAATCACACTAAAGCCTACACTTCAGAAATGTTCAGGCATCTTCCTGAAGCCTTTCCCCTGCTGCAGTAATGAATCTCAGGGTGATTCACACAGCACCTGTCAATGAGACCATTTGCTCCTTTCAAGGAGGTTTGTAGAAGGTTTCAGTCAAGGAGATTTTCTAGGGGTAAGGGAGAAGGAGCCTATGGCAAGGGCAGAGGTTGGTGATGAGCCCAGAGTGCTCTGGCTGAGCGATGATGCTCCTGGAAAGTCAACATAAGCCTGAGCTCTGATGGATGTGTCCTGTCTCCCTGAGAAAAGCTTTCTTCTCTCTGCCACCAAGAAGGGATGCTCTTGTGTTTCAGCAAGCTTTGCAAGAAGAAATTGATGTTGCTGAAGAAGGGAGCTAAGGAGGGAAGAGCTCTGGAGAGGAGAGGCTGCTCCCCTGTCCCCTCCATGATGCTAGCTCAGGGGGGGTCCTGTATCCCAAACACCTCCCTGCTTGGGGAGTGTGCTCCCAACCTCCCTCCTCCCAAGGGAGGATCTGCCCAAACAGATGTCTTGGCAAAACAAGCTGTGTTTGAAGATGGGAAAGCACAAAGGAGCAGAGATTAAAGGAGAGTAAATAGTTCTCGCTGTGTGCCTGGGGCTGGCTCAGCAATGAGCTGCCTCCAGTGCCATCAAGCCCTGCAGCAGTCAGCCAGGAGCATCCTCAAATCCAACCTTCTCCTACAGCTCCTGCCTGGGCTTAGACACTTGGTTGTGCCTTTAATGTCATAGAATGGTTTGGTTTGGGTTGTAAGGGACATTCCAAGGTCATCTAGTCCAACCCCTCTGCAGTCAGCAGGGACATCTGCAACTAGAGCAGCTTGCTCAGAGCTGCAAACAAGCTGAGCTGGAATGGTGACAGGGATGGGACATCTCCCACCTGCTACTTCCCACCCTTCTATCCAATCTAAATCTCCTTCTTTTAGTTTAAAACCATCACCCCTTGTCCTGTCCCAACAGACCCTGCTAAAAAGTCAGTCCCCATCTTTCCTATAGACTCCAGAGCTTGACCCAGCACTGCAGGTGAGGTCTCCCCAGAGCATAATAAGAGGATTTAAACTTCCTTAAAATTTGTTTGCTAACATGTCTGGCACAAACCACTCCTGTTGAACCCAAGGAAGGTGTCCTGGAAGAGAAGGATGATAAATAAACAAGCCCTTACACATCCACATAGCCTCCAAAGATGCAGGAGTTATTTTGTGTATATGCAGAGAAATGGCATTTCATTAGGAGCCAAATAATACCTTGGCCATATGGTGTTATATTTACTCTCCCCTCCTCAAAGCACAATCCTCATCAGCTCTGAAAGCCTTCTAGCTGGAAAAAAAAGGGTGGAGGTGATAATGGATTTTCAAAGGGACAATTCTTTGCTGCCTCTGTGGTGAAGCACAGATCAATGACAGATGTTTCTGCTGCCTCCTGACCCATTTCTGATCCTGAAAACAAGCAAGTGTTAGAGCTGCCTGCTCTGTACAGTTTGGGACTAGTCCTTGTCTGCTTCTGTTTGCAGCTCTGGAAGGGTCAGGGACAGCAGGATTGTGGTGGCACTGCAGGGCTTGGGCCAAACTGATGGGTTTGTTGGGCAAGTGCCATCAAAGGGATTCTGGCTTCCTCTACTAACAAGGATGTGGCTGTAGGAAACCCCATCCCAGCCTTCCTGCAATGGGAAACACTCACAGCCTGCTCCCAGCTGGCAGCTCTGTGGCTTGAGCTAACCTAGAAGAAATGCAGCAGTTCACTCTCCTGATTATAGCTAATCCAGCTCTATTCACAGCTCTACTGAGAAAGTCTTGCCTGGCTTCACTGTGGATCAACCTCTAAAGAAGAGTTCTGGCTGGATAAATCTCTGATTACAGCTATCATGGAGAAGGATGGAGAGGGCAGGATGTGTGTGTGATGGGTGCAGATCCAGACACGTGCACACACCTCTCAGGCAGGGAAAGCTGCTGCCCAAATGAGGATGGATGAAGCAATGATGCACCTCAAGGCCCATGCAGGGAGAGCATCACCCTCTCCTTCCCATGCCACCTGCACCACAGAAGCTGCAGCTGCACTTGCTGAGGAGCTCACACCTCTGCTGAAGTCTGCAGCCTCCAAAGCAAAGCCTGAACAGCATGCAGGGGACTTTGCCCATCCCTGCAAGGTGAACCCTCCACAGACAGCCTGGGGAACAAGTCCCTGAGCGGATCTGGGTGATGAATCTCTCCCTGGGTGCCTTGGCAGCAGCTCCTGGCCATCCCCAGGCACACACAGCCCCATGGGGTTAGGATCAGTGCATCACCACCAACCCCTTGCAGGAAGCTTGTCTGGAGGAATGCTTCTTAAGCATCACACTGCAGTGCCTTGGGAGATGAGGAGAGTTTAGCCAAGCAGATGCCTCCCTAGATCAGCTTCCTGCTAAATTAGCATTAGCTCTTTCCATCCCCAGCAAGCTGTTGGCTGCTCAGGAGCCACCTTCCCATAGTACATGGTTCTGCTGGGCTTTACAAACCACAAAAAAATGGCCTGCATCAGCTAGAAGAACAAATGTTTGGGGTTTGAAGAGCCCAGAGGTGCTGTGCTTTGCACTAAGCAAGGGAGGTTAGCTGTGAAGAGCCAAGTGCTCCCCACTGGCTTTGCTGACCTGCCTGGGTGCTGCTCCAGAAGGAAGAGCCTGGGTTGCCCTGTTTTGCAGGGAAGAAAGAGAGGCAGAGAGAAGAAGCAGAGCCCAGCTGAGCAGAGCTCTGTGCCTTTTTAAAGCCCCCCCAGCAAAGCAAAGCAAGGCTGGGCTTGCAAAGCACACCTCTGGCAGCTGGACAGAGGGGCAAGATTTAAGTGAGGGAATCATAGATTCATTTAGGTTGGAAAAACCTCTAAGATCATTGAGTCCAGCCATTAACCTAACCCTGCCAAGTCACCACTAACCCATGGCTCTCAGCAGCACATCTCCATGGGATCTGAACCCTGGAAGGAGCCTACCTGTGTGCTGTCACCTCTTCCATCCCCAAAAACTCCAGAATCCCAGCCCATGCTGCTGCCAGAGGCAGGGCTGATTGGATTTCCAGTCCTGAGGAGCACTTGTCTTCTCTGGGCTGCTGAAAAATTTATGGAGAGTGAGGAGGAGAAGAGGAGGGAGAAGAAATATATAGCTCTAAAAAATGGGAAAAGCTAAGAAAAAAGATCATCATAATAATGCCCAAACCTCCCCTGTAAACTGTTCCTTTGATCTAATTCAGCATAAATTAGCCATAATGGAGCTGGTGCTTTTGCTTGCCCACAGCATCAATAGGAAAAAGAGAAAGGAAGAAAAGAAGCCAAAGCATTTGGGCTAATAACAATGTGCTGAGTGGAGATGCTTCCTCTGCTCTTGTTTTGTAGCAGCTAGAGCAGATTTTCCTCTGAAAGCAACCTAGTTTGTAATGGGAGATGTGCTGTGCAGGCAATGAGCTGATGGCTGGAGGATCAGAAGAGAAGCTTTTCCTCATCCAAGACCCAGACTTTCCTCAACATCTTCCACTAAAGGATCTGGAGCTCAGCAAGTCTTTCAGGACAATACTTTGCTGCAGGCCTGAAGGCAGATGCATTTCACCAAAACTCTGAAACAAGGGGGATTGAACACAAAAAAAACCCAACTGTCATGGTTTGAAAGGACAGATTTGGGAAAAGGCCCTTTTAAGAACCTCCCCCTTCCCCAAAAAGGAAAGAAACCACTGCACACTGGGAGTGAGTTATAAAGAATAACTTTTTAACATAGGAAGATATATATAACAATGCAAATACAGGATGATACAAACCCTCTTGGTTCCCCCCTCACACCACTGACCACCCCCCCCACTCACAGTAAAACCTGCTGGGGTGCAGTCTGACTAAGATGAGGTGGCAGATGAGATGAAGAGTGGAGGAAACCTGGGTGGTGGGTGATGATGGTGGGTGGAGGAATGGATAGGAGATGAAGAGATGGTCTGGCTGCTGCAAGATGGAGGAGAGCACGCTTTCTTCCCCTTGTTGTCTCCTTCTTCTCCCCAGCAGCACCAGTGGCTCCCAGCAGTCCTTGCTGTGGAATTCCCTCCCTCCTGGCATGCCATCCGCGCCTCTGCCTCGTAGCTACGTTGCTCGTTCTTCTACCAGTTTGCATCATCTCCTGGGTTCATGGCAGCAGGCTGTTGCTGTTTGCTGCTCTGGGGAGGGAACTTGCAGGTGTGGGCTGCCACATGCTGTCGCTGCTCTGGGGTTTGCTGCTGCTCACCATTCCAGTGTCTGCCACTGCCCAGAACCTGGTGGAGTGTGCACCGTTTCCAGCAGTGGTTCCCTGCCACTGTGCTCACCAGGGGCTGCTCCCTGCTGCCACTACAGCCTGCACGGCTCCGTGTGGCTCCATGCCGGGCTGGCACTGCCCAGGCAGGCACTGCCAGGCAGGGGTTCAGGTCACTGTGCTGCCCTGCCACAGCTGGCTCAGCTCCTCTCCTACCCGCACAGCTCAGCCAGTGAAAGGGCTACCCCCACCGAGGGTTCACAAACAAACACATTAACAGTCAGGGGGGTGAAGGGGGAAAAGATGGATACCTCTGGTCATTTACATACCCTATAACAACAACACAGCCTTTTTGATTTAGAAAGCAGAGCTGCAGGAAAATTCTGAGAATTCCAGGTTGTTTTCCCAATGCCTTCACCCTCCTTCCTCTTGGTCTTTGCTCTGCTGTGGAGACAGGCTGCAGCCCTTCTAGCTCAGGATGCTGAGCAAGTGCAAATCTTCAGAGACCTTTTATTCTTCCCAAGCTAAGCCATTGCTCTTCGCCTCCTCCTCCCTCTCATTTCATGCTGAAAGAGTAAATTCTGCTGTAGGATGGCTGCTGCCTGCAAAGGAGCCACACTAATGTGGGGACAAGCCAGCAGCTCACCTCCTGCACCATGAGCTCACCAGGAGCTGCTGATTGCCTTACAAAGAATTCACACCATGAGGCTCAGGACAAAACCAATGCTGGATTTAATGTCTGGGATGTGAAATCTGCACCTTATCATGATCTGCATTTGCCCCATGAGCCCTGCAGAGCTCAGCAGGGCTGTCTGCTGCTCCATTCCATACAGGAGAAGCAGCCATGGAAGTCATGGCCCAGGTTCCTGTGGACAAGGCAGAACTGCTCTTTCATGAAGAGCTTAGCATCTTGCTCCAGGATGCAGATTCATCTAGAAACAGAGTCCATAAAGAATTCCCACCCAGCTTGGGAGCCAATAGAGTTTCAAAGGCTAATGGAAAATCACTACCTTTAAGAAGTCAGCCTGCAGACTCACACTGACTTTCTCAGGCAAGAAAGGTATTGACCAAATAGCCAATGCTCCAAAAATAAGACTATTCCCTTAGGCTTGGATTCAGCATCCAATTAAAAGCCCTAGTAAAAGTCTCAGCCCCTTTGAAGATGCAATTACAGAGGCAGGGAATCAGCAAGGTGCTGAGCTGGGGACAGCCAGGGTCAGCTGCTAGCCAAAAATGCCTCCTTGAATTTACTCTTTTGTCATCAAATGAGAGGGAGGAGGAGGGAGAGATTACCAGTGGCAAAGAGCAATGGCTTAGCTTGGGAAGAATAAAAGGTCTCTGAAGGTTTGCACTTGCTCAGCATCCTGAGCTCAGGAGGCTGCAGCAGTGCAGAGGCCAAGGCCAACAGCAAGGCTGATGCTAATGTCAATGCCAGGGTGGGCTCATCCCTCACCACTCTCACTGCCCTGGAAGAGCAAGTGCTTTGGGGAAAAAACAATCTCTTTTTGTGAAGGAAAGCCACAGTTTTCCTGCTGGATCCCTGCTTTGGGAGAGTTTCCATCAGAATCAGTTGCCTGCTGTGGGATAGCTGCTGCCCCACTGGGATAGGGACAAGCCAGCAGTTCCCCTCCTGCTCCATGAGCTCACCAGGAGCTGCTGATTGCCTTACAGAAAACTCACACCAGGAGACTCAGGACAAAACCAAGGTTGGATTTCATGTCTAGCATGTGAAAGTAGGCTGCACATCAACAGCCAGGCTCATCTGCCCAAAATGAGTGGGGCTGCTTCACAGCTCTCTTAGCTGTGACCCTCTTCTTTACCATTTCAGATGGCTGTTTGGTCAGTTGTCTGCAGATCTTCTAAAATCCACTTCCCTCCTCCCATCCCAGCTCAAGCCATGATGCTGCAGCTCCAGAGCCAGAGATGGGAAAGGCTAATGCACACACTTCCCCTCTGTCCTCAGCGGGGAAAGCAAGTTGTAGGAATGATCTATAGGCTGAATGTTTACCTTATCATGATCTGTATCTGTACCATGAGCCTGGCACAGGCTCAGCAGGGCTGTCTGCTGCTCCATTCCATCCAGGAACACCAGCCATGGAAGTCATGGCCCAGGTTCCTGAGGACAAGGCATTGAGTGATGTTAGCCTCCAGCACGTGCTGGATCAGCTCCATGGCTGGAATAAATCAGGAGAGATCCATTGAGGTCAAGCTTGGCCAATTGTATGCACTTAATCTCCTCTCTGGAGACAACACTTAATTGATTGGAGAGCTTGCAGGGAGCAGGCTGCATTCCCCAAGCATCCTCCACTACCTGCTCATCTTCAGAGCTCACTTGAAACCTCTTCCCAAAAGTACCAAGAATAGAAACCTCTTCAAGAGCATCTCCTTTCTGAGTGCCTGGGCCACAGCCTATCTGGCAGAGAAGCAGCTCCTTTCAGCTGGGATCTGGGATTGGGAGCCAAGCATTGAGGCTTCCAGGTATCCAGTGCTGCTGAACCAACTGCTCCTATACCCCTCAGCCCATTCCAGAGGGTGATGGGTGCCTCCTGGTGAGCTTCCCCCATTCACTCCCAGTCCTTTTTCCCCCAAAAATCATTTTTTTCCTTTTCATCTCACAGCAGGAAACACTTGTGGAGGTTGCAAAGTGCCAGAGATGCCTAGAGCTGAGGAGATTGCACTGGCAAGTGTTGAGCTTGCTGAGGGTCAACAGGTTCATTTGGGGAAGCAGAAAGGCATCAAAAGGATGGAGTTTGACTTTTTGCTTTGATGATCCCTGCTGGTAGCCCCTGAGGTGTCAGTGCTTGTGATGCTGGGGCTGAAAATGCCCTCACTATCCTGGCCATCACCCCCAAAATCCTTCACTGCAAGCAGCATTGAATCTTCATTGAGAAGAGAGCAGGATGGATGCTGTCCCTGTCAGAGCAGCCAGAGGTTTGGGAAGGCTCTGGGGTTGAAAATGCCCTCACTATCCTGGCCATCACCCCCAAAATCCTTCACTGCAAGCAGCATTGAATCTTCATTGAGAAGAGAGCAGGATGGATGCTGTCCCTGTCAGAGCAGCCAGAGGCTTGGGAAGGCTCTTCAGCTGCTGAGGCTTCTTTCTGCTGCCACTGTGGCTTTTGGTTTTGCTTTTCCATTTTATTTCTCTGCAATGCCTGGAGGCTTGGCTGGAAAGAGCCAGAACATCTGGGAAGGAAGATTCTTGATAATTCATATTCTGGGATGGTCCTGCTCCCAGCCCCAGCAGGGTTCTCATCTTTAATTAAAACCTCTGAAATATTTACACCTATTAAGCAGAGTGTTCTCTCCCTCCCCAGCTGAGAGGGAAGGAGATGGAGCAGGGCAGTGCTATTTGTGCAGGATCCTTCACAAACACTGAAGTAATGAACAGCTTGGGATTTTTATGGCCAGGTTGTTGTTGTTTTTTTCCTGGTGGATGTTTCCATCACTGGAACCACCATGGCAGCTCCTGACTTAAATTCATTCCCTCTAAAAATGTCCCAATGGGACCATGTGCTGCTTTGTGCACATCCCAGGAAGGGATGTGCTGCTACCAGAGGCTCAGGAGCATCAGGGAGGGTGTAGGAGCAGAGGCAAGGGAAAGCAAGGCTATCCCTGGCTGCTTTGATGGAGACATCTTTCAAGGAATCCTAAACAGTCTTATGAGATGTTTTATTCAGTTATTTTAAGTATTCCTTGCTGTAAAAGAGTAAATGAGGATCCTGAGGCAATGCCAAGGGGTCTCTTTGTGTTCCTGTTGGCAGTACATCAGCTTTCCAATCATTTTTGCCATAAGGAAAAATAACAGGCAAAGTCAGGTCCCTCACCCTTTTATCTCTCTCCTCTCTGCAGCCACTCTCCTTTTCCTTCTGCTGATTTGCCCTCTTTTAGATGCAGAGCAGCCCTGGCACTCCTATTGCAGGGCACAGGACACCCAGAGAAGGCAAAGAAATCCCCAAAACAAGGCCAAGGTGATGCACACCTGCCACACCACACTGGAGCAACACAACATGCCATGAGCTTGGCTCCAACACCTGCCTGAGCTGCTGGCAAGTATCCTTGATGGATATGAGAAATACCAATATCTGGAGCAAACTGAGGGTGGGAGAAGGATAGAAGGTTCCCCAAAGGGGTAAAAGGAGGCAACTTTGGGTGCAAAGCATCAGTTTTGCACAATCCTGCAGGAGATCCAAAGCGATGCTGCCAGGAAAAGGCTGAAAGAGCTGCTGCTGGAGGAAAGCTTTAACCTGAAGTCAAGCAGCAGCATCCAAGCAGGTAGAAGAAATAATTGCTGCTTTCAGCAAGCCAAGGTGAGCTGGACTCTACAGTGCAGGGTGATGAGCAGAGTCAGGATGGAAATCCACCTTGAGCACAAAGTCTTGCTCTTCAAAGCCCCAAATGGGTTTCCTTGTGAGCAGGAGGTTGAGAAATCCTCTGCTGCTCTTGTTTCCTGTTGGAAAGCCATTAAAAAAAAAAAGAAGTAATGCTGTAAACACCATCAAAGTTGTAAATAAATCATAAAAGCAACCAAAAGGAAAGCTGAAGAGGAAAATCCATGGATGGAGGAGAGATGGAGATGTTCTCCTGGGACTCGCAGCTGCCCCCGGCACTGGCCTTGTTGTATTTGAGATAGGACTCACCTTTCCATGTCTGCCTGGCTAAAAAGGGCTTTGGGTGAGATCAGGTCCTCTCTTCAGCTCCTGCCAGGAAAGCCTGAGTCAAACACAAGCATTTCTGAAGGTGCAGTAGAATAAAACCCAACCCCTGAGCTGTTGGGAAGCCTCACAGTGCTGTGCCTGCTGGTGCCTCCTGACAGAACCCTGAGCTCCACAGGATGCTGATGTGAACAGCAGCTCTCTGCATGCATGAGCTGGGATTTGACTCTCCTTGCAGCATTTTAATGCCCCTGAAAACCCAAGGAGTTAACAGCAAAGCTTTCCCATTCACCCAGGCACCAGAAGAGGTGGCTGTTTTCCATCCACAGCTTCCCTACTCCCGGTATCATTCTCAGCACTCAGCCTTGACCAGGCTGGGAACACATCCAGCATTGTGTAGCTGAGTGGGTAGCAGCAGCAATGGATATTAAATCAAAGGGCATGTTCCTGGCATGCTCCAGGGATGGGGCAGGAGGAAGGTTGGAAGCACATGGTGGTTGTGACTTTGCTGTGACGTTGCAGTGACCTAGCACCATCACTGCAAACCCAGCTCTCAGGTGTCAACTGTGGGAATGAGTTGAGGTTTCAGCCAGTTTTAGCTGAAAATGGGGATTTTTGAGCTCCTCCTGCACCATCTTTTCAGCCCCTTTGCTGCCAGGAATTTCTCACTGATAGGGATAAAACCAAGTGGATCAATCCCATCACATGCCATGAGCTCTGCCATCTGCAGAGAGGAGAAATACTCTGGTAGGGACAGAGAGAACTGAATCCATTCTCCATCCACTTTTCAGGTGTCTTAGCCTCTCTCAGTCTTTTCCTGAGGAAAAAACAAAACAAAACAGAACACAAAACCACAACCCCACACCCCAATATCTCATTTTGGCTCAATAAAATAGAGTATTGATGAGCTTCCAACCAACACTCTCCTCTCAGGCACTTCTGCTCTGGTACATTTGCATCACTGACCAGGAGCAGAGGGTTTGCTCCATCAAGGTTCTGAGCCCAGAAACCAAACCTCTCCCTCCAGCTCCCTTCACCTTTTCCCATTGCAAATATGCCTGGAGCTTTGCTTCATGGCAAAGGGTAAGGGAGAAAGCAAGAAGCACAGGGAGGAAATGAGTGTTACACCCAGGGGGCTGGAATGGCAGCAGGCAGGGATCCAGCAATGGTCCTTGAGCAGATTGATCCAAAACACCACTAACAAGAGCAAAGATGCTCTGAAGAGCAGTTTGAGAGATGCAGATGGCTCCAGTCATGGAAAGGCTGAAGGGTCACATCCCCAGAGGATATAAATCAGTGTGGTGCCATGAAACCCCAGGCAGCTTCTCCCCTCCTGGAGCTGTGACCTGCTCTCCTCCTGGTCACCTTCTTGCCTCTAAGCCTTTATTAAAAGCCTGCCTCAGGAGATGTGAATGGCATGAAAGATTGCTGCAGATTTGCATAAAGACTCCCTGGAAAGAAAAATTACTTCTGTGCTGCTAAAAATTCACCCCAAAATGGTCCAGGGAGGTGCCAGCTCTCCTGGGCATGTGAGCCAATCAAAAACAAAAAAAAAAAAAAGGAAGGGGAGGGTTTTCTAAATGAAATATATAAATTTTAAGTGCAACCTCAGCTTTTCTCATGTCAGAGCCATGAGGTTTTAATGTCAGAAGCTGGAAAGCAACCAACAAGTGATGGAACATCCCTGTTGGGAAAGCAAAGACCTTCACACTCACTCAACTTCAGGAGCTGGAAGGGTGATCAATATAACCAATAGTGCAAGCTGAGGGATCCTAAAACATCTGCTTTAATTACTCCCATCCTGGAGCTGAACAGCAAGCCTGGATAAAGGAGCTGCATCCTCTCTGGGAATGCTGGTGGGAGCCCTAGGAAGAGCTATGCTGGCTTTGCTGGGCAGCCCCAGGCCTGCCCCTGGATCCAGCCTGCTCCTGATTTCCCCCCAGTAAGCTTTAGTATTATTTTCCTGGCTAATCTCAGCAAAGCCTGAGTCAGAAGATGGATTGATGTGTGAGATGGAATATGTTGAGATCTCTTCTGCATGTAGAGCCAGGAGCAGTTCAGGATGTGAAGGAAGCCATGGCTCTAGCTGTAAGGGGTTTTTTTTAATCCCCAAACTCAATTTTGGCAGCCTTTGGCTTTTCCTCCTAAGGACCCATTAGTCACTCCTCACAATATAAACCCAGCAAGGCTCCCAGGTCCTCCAGTCTTTCACAAGCTCCTCACACTGTCATTCCAAAATAACATCACACTTCTTTAATGATCAATAGCAATTACCAAGTCATTTATATCCAATAAAGGCAGCAGCAGGAGGTCTGTGTGATACATTAGTGTATAAATTCACACTATGGAACAGATTAACAAAGCATTATGAAAAGCAAGCTTATTATTTGCATGAGCACGAGGCTCAAGAGCTAATTGAAGCAATCCAACAAAATGTCAATGACTTCTTTGGGGTATGAAATATTCATTAAAGGAGAGCACTTCTTTGGGAGGGATTGTTTATTTATACCTTTGCATTTGCATTCTGCTCTAGAAATGGTTCGTTGTCTTTCTGCTAGGACATGGCCACCAGCATTTGGGCCTTCAGATTGCCTCCTATCCTCTGAAAAGCTTTTTCTTCTGCTTCCATCCCCTACATCAGGGCTGATGGGGAGGGATGGGGAACAGCCATAGAAGTGGTGATAGCTCTGTGTTGCAGAGATATCATCATGCTGGAGGTAAGAGGTAAATAAGGGACCTCAGGGACCATGATCTTGAGAGACCTTGGTTCTTACAGACCCATGGATGTGGAGCACCAGTCCCATGGGATAACAGAATCATTAAGGTTGGAAAAGACCTCTAAGGGATCGAAGGGATCTGGGCTTGTTTAGCCTGGAAAAGAGGAGATTGAGGGAGACCTCCTGGCTCTCTACAACTACCTGAAGGGAGGTTGTAGAGAGACAGGGATTGGTCTGTTCTCCCTGGTGGAGAGTGATAGGACAAGGGGAAATGGATAGAAATTGCACCAGGGGAGGTTCAGCTTAGGTATTAGGAGGAATTTCTTTGCTGCAAGGGTTGTGAGCCATTGGAACAGGCTGCCCAGGGAGGTGCTGGAGTCCCCATCCCTGGAGGGGTTTAAGAGCCAGGTAGATGTTGCATTGGGAGCATCATTTAGCAGGTTGCTAGGGCTAGGACAAAGGCTGCACTGATGATCTGCAAGGTCTCTTCCAGCTCTAACTGTTCTGTGATTCTAAGATCATCAAGTCCAACTGTTAACCAGCACTGCCAGGCTCACTGAGCCAGGGAAGATCCCACAGAGCCATAGGGAAAAGCATCCCCCCCCAAAAAAGAGAGAGCTGCTGGAGGCACAGCCCTGGTTTTATATACCCCCAAGTACCTTATGGCCCTGGGGAGGAGGAGCAGCAGGATGCTGAGGGTCTGGGCACTGTGTCCCTTCCCCACACTTGCTGCCTTCTCCCTTTTCAGGCAGAAAGGAAGTTTTTTGCCAGCCCATCTATTTGTGAGGCCAGCACTCAGGCTCCCAATCAATGCAGCTCCGTGTCTGATTTGCTCTGCAGCCAACTGAGCAAAACAATGTAGCACCAACAGAGACATGAATCTCCTTCATTTGTCTTCCCACGAGAAAAATTCCAAGGCTGAAGCTTTTTTTGGCTGTTTGGCAGCACTGTCAGGAACGTGATGGCTTACAAATGCCTGGCTGGGACCTTCAGATTTGTTCTCTCCCTGATTTTCCTGGGTCTAAATTGCAGTTTGACTAACACACATCTCCCGTTAGCAGAGAGACAAATGTTTGACCAACAGCTTAGGACAGGATAGGAGAATCAATCTGGCATTACCTCTTGGAAGGAGGCTGCAGAGGAGATGAAATGATGATTATCCTTAAGAACACCAAAGATAAATGGTGTTTATCAAGGGAAAATGCCTGTGCATACACCAGCAGAAGACCCGATGGCCAAGGACCAGCTCTGATGGGCTCAGGGACCCACTCCTCCACAGCCCTCAGGGAGGAAGGGGATCATAGAATCACAGAATCCTAGACTGGTTTGGGTTGGAAGGGAGCTCTGGAGCTCATCTAGTCCAACCCCCCTGCACTGGGCAGGGACATCCCCAACTAGAGCAGCTTGCCCAGAGCCCTGGCAAGCCTCACCTGGAATGTCTCCAGGGATGGCAACTCAACCACCTCCCTGGGCAACCTGGGCCAGTGTTCCACCACCCTCNATCACCTCTCTGGCTCTGCTGGCCACGCTTCTCTTGCTGCAGCCCAGGATGCCATTGTGCTTCTGGGCTGCCAGCGTGCACTGTTTGCTCATGGCCAGCTTCTCAGCCACCAGCACCCCAAGGCCTTTTCTGCAGGGCTGCTCTCTATCATTTCATCCCCTAGCCTGGATTGATAGTGGGGATCTAGAGGTTGGTTCTCCTGCAAAAAAAAACAACCAAAACCCAGGAGGCATTGCAGTGAGTTTAGTTCTCTTCTAATTTGAGAAGAAGAAGCAACAGAAAACCTTGCAGCTGGCCCAGGCCACTGGCAAATGTACCAACAAAACCATTGCTGAGATGCTGGGCTGCTCCTGAGCTCCAGCTCTCCCTCAGGACCTGCTCTACCTCACACCCCAAAACCTCCTTGGCAACAGCATTCAGGATTGAGCCACAGAGGTGCCTTCCAACCCCTGGGAGCTGCTCAGTGGTGTAAGAGGCAGGTTAATACCCACAGCACAGAGCTGAGCGAGGGGAAGGACCTGAGTGCTGCTGAAGCCATAGAGCAGTGAGAAAATTGGTTTTGGAGTCATGAGCAGCACTGACAAAGTGCTGACACCAGTGTGCTGCCTGAGTCCTTTAATGGCTTGTAAATCACAGAGGTTCAACAGGGGGGGGAAAAACACCCCTCATGTTTATTCACATTTGTGCAGCCTCTTCTTTGCATCTAATTGCTTCCTCTCACAACACAGAGCACCCAGCAGCACCTTAATTATAGCAATCAGACCTATCCTGGACTGCACAGGGGATGCTTGCAAATGAGTCCTCTGATGTCCCAGGAGCTGTGGTCATGGCCCATGGCAGTGCAGACTCCTACCTGGACATCACAGCATGGAATTAATTATAGAGAGGAGCACTGCAAACCAAAACAAGGCAGGTGAAAACAGAGGATTCCCCCTTGGGGTTTGGTTTGGTTTTGGATTGATCCCTCTCAATCCTGGGGATCCCGGGGACATTCACTGCCAGCTCCTCAGCACAGCTCACATCTGCAGCAGACTTTTGCAGGGAGCAAACCTCCACCATTGACCTTCAAAAGCATATCAAACCTTCCCAGTCATCACATCAACTTGCTGGAATGACACAGAATCACAGTATGTTAGGGGTTGGCAGGGCCCTAGAAAGATCATCTAGTGCAACCCCCCTGCCAGAGCAGGAGCACCTAGACCAGCTCACACAGCAATGTGTCCAGGCAGCTCTGCAATGGCTCCAGACAAGGAGACTCCACAGGCTCCTGGGCNACAGGACACAGATCTACTGCATGACCCAGCTCAGCCTCTCATGCAACCAAACCCCTGGAGCCTCTCCCAGTGCTGGATATGAGGTGAGACATCAATGGGCTGGAATGGTTCAGATGATACAGGGCTTCCTAAGCTCCACCAGCAGCCCAGAGCTGGAGGAAGGAGGAAAGTGGGTGGCACACATCATGCCTGTCCTACTTTCCTGCTCGTGTGATGGTGCTGGTGCTGAAGAGCTCGTGATGCAGTGGTTAAAAAACCCCAAGTCTGTCTGGAGGATTGAACTCCAGAGACTAGATGATGCTAAAGATGTTGGAAAACATCATTTCCAGGGAGGGCTGAGAACTAGCAGAAACCAGTCCTCTGTGGAGCTCCAAAGCTGTTAATTAGGCAAGGATTAACACCTCGGGAGTCATCTGATTCCTAAGAAGGGCAAATCTCTGTTTCATTGGGATTAGCATTACCTGAACTCCTCAGACTCAGCAACATCCTCCAGTACATGTATCTGCCTTCCTCCCTCAACACTTCAATTTAAGAGGGCTTAGAAGTTTCTTTGAGAGCTTTCAACCTCCCTCTTTCCTTTCCATAGAGCATTTAAGGCTCAGGAAGGAACTTTGATGACCAGAACAAGGCCTGAACAAGGTTATTGCTGACCCTCCAGCCTGAGACCATGCTGGTGGGGTTAAGGAAAGGACTCCAGAGGAGCTAAAGATGCTGCTGGGAACACTGTAGGATCTATGTAGTCTTGATGGCCTTACTGCACAGCATGGAAAATTAGGACTTGTGCTTAGAATCACCAACATTCTTTTTCTTCCAGCAAGTAGCATGAGTAGAGGGGAAATAAAGCCCAGCTCTTTCACAGGCCAGTTTTGTTACTGGTTTTCACTCTTCTGCTGATTCACAGAGTCTATTTTATTTGGCAGTTAAATCATCCCTTCTGCCACCACTGCCTGCCCTTTGGATGCTCTGGAAGGCAACCAGGCACTTCATGGGAGCAGCTTTCAGCTTCACCTCACAGCCATTGAGTTTTAGAGCATCTCTTGAACAAAGTTTTGAAGGTCTAGTGTTCTCTGCTTGGCATTTCTGCCTGGGGAAGGCATCACAGCCCCAGGATTTCAGTGTTTCTTCCTAACACTGGCCATGCAGAGACTATGGAATTTTAAGTGAGTGCTGTGTCTTCCATGGCTTGGTCCTGTTAGGTGATGAAGGAGAAGAGCAGGGTGGATGGGCTGAGGAGAGACAAAGGAGGGAACGCATTTAGGCTGAGGCTTTCCAGAGGGATCTGGAGAGGCTGGATCACTGGGCCAAGGCCAATGCCATCAAGTTCACTAAGGCCAAATGCCAGGTGCTGCCCCTTGGCCATAGCAACCCCCAGCAGTGCTCTAGGCTNCAGGGAGGTGCTTGAGTCCCCATCCCTGGAGGGGTTTAAGAGCCAGGTGGATGTTGCATTGGGAGGCATCATTGAGCAGGTTGCTAGGGCTAGGACAAAGGCTGCACTGATGAGCTTCAAGGTCTCTTCCAGCTGCAACTGTTCTAGGATTCTATGATTCTATGATGTGTTCTAGGAGGTTGAGATCAGCTAATTAGTTGACGAATGAAAGCTCTTGGGGAAGAGAAATGCCCTATATTTGCTTTGATTGCATTTTAATGTCCCCCCTTCCCTAGGCCCACGCTCTCCCCTCACAGACGTCACTGGGAGCCAGCACATGTATGAGCTCCAATGATTTATTCAGCAGCCACAGCAGCTCTGCCTTCCACTCTCAGGATCTCAATATTTCATGTGGATATCTCCAGCTCTCTGCCCCTATTTCTGCTCAAAGCTGCTGCTTCTCCACACTCATCTCCAGGGTACAAAGATGGAAGAGGTTCACTGTTCTGCTGCTGCTCCCAAGTTCTTTCCTGACTTTTCTGGATGCTTTTGGAGCTCTCCTTTCCCTCTATCTCCCCAACAGCTCAGCAGCAGTGTGACAGAGCATGTGACAAAGCCAGGATGGCACTGTGTCCCTAGAGCAGGGATTGTCCTCCTGGATTGGGCACTGGTGAGGCCAGAACTCAAATCCTGAGTTCAGTGTTGGGCTCCTCACTCCCAGAAGGATATTGAGGTGCTGGAGTGTGTCCAGAGAAGGGCAAGGAAGCTGGGGAAGGCTCTAGAGCACAAGTGTGCTGAGGAGCAGCTGAGGGAACTGGGCTTGGTTAGCCTGGAGAAGAGAAGGCTCAGGGGAGACCTCACTCTCTCCAACTCCCTGCGAGGAGCTTGGAGTGAGGTGGAGGTTGGTCTCTTCTCCCAAGAATGAGATGAAAAAGCCTCAAGTAACACCAGGGCAGGTTTAGGTTGGATATTAAAAACAATTTGTCCCCCAAAAGAGTTGTCAAGCCCTGTCTCAGGCTGCCCAGGGAAGTGATGCATGTGGCTGAGTTCTGCTCCATATTTACATCCCTAGGGAACAGGGACCCTAGTGAGGGAGATGAAAGCAGCCCCAAAGTTACAGCTCAGTTGGAGAAAACAAACAAAACAACCAAGATGATAAATTAATTTCCAGAAAGAGGAAAAAAAAAACCAAAATTCATACCTTTTCTTGCTCTCCTAACAAAACCATAAAACACAAACAAAGGAAAGGACTGCAAATGCTTCCTGTCCAGGACATGACCTGACTGTGCAACAGGCTTTAATGTGGAAGGAGCTCCCATGAGGATGAAACCACTGATCATAAATTATTGAGAAATATGAGGTGATGACACCAGATTGATTCACAGCAACAGTCACAAAGAACAGAGGTAGAAAACCAAAACAACCTGAAATGAAGCCAAGTGCTGACAAGCCCATGAGTTTTGATGAGGAAAAGGGAGCAAAACCTCACCCAAAAGCTGGTTTGGGGCACAAATGTGGACCTGGGCACAGGCTTGTAACACAATCAGGCAGCAGATTCCAGCTGGGAGCACCTCAGTGGGGAGCAAATTGGGGATTTTCCCCCTTCCTCATCCTCTCCACCCCAGCTTTCCTCTGTGTGTAGTTGTGCCCAGCTCTGGGCTCTAGATTCTCCTTGGTTTGGCTACAAAAGATGCTAAGGAGCAAGGAACTTGTCAGGTGTCTATACAGCCAGGTGTGAGCATCCTGGGGATACAGGCATCCTGGGGATACAGGCATCCTGGGGATACAGGCATCCTAGGGGGGTATAAGCATCCTAGGGGTATAAGCATCCTGGGGGTACAAGCATCCTGGGGGCAAGAGCATCCTGAGAGTATAAGCATCCTAGAGGTATAAGCATCCTAGAGGTATAAGCATCCTAGGGGTATAAGCATCCTAGAGGTATAAGCAACCTGAGGGTATAAGCATCCTAGGAGTATAAGCATCCTGAGGGTATAAGCATCCTAGGGGTATAAGCATCCTGAGAGTATAAGCATCCTAGAGGTATAAGCATCCTGAGGGTATAAGCATCCTAGGGGTATAAGCATCCTGAGAGTATAAGCATCCTAGGAGTATAAGCATCCTAGAGGTATAAGCATCCTAGAGGTATAAGCATCCTAGGGGTATAAGCATCCTGAGGGTATAAGCATCCTACGGGTATAAGCATCCTAGGGGTAGAAACATCCTGGGGGCAAGAGCATCCTGAGAGTATAAGCATCCTAGGGGTATAAGCATCCTAGGAGTATAAGCATCCTGAGGGTACAAGCATCCTAGGGGTTTAAGCATCCTTAGGGTGCAAGTATCCTAGGGGCAAGAGCATCCCAGGGATACAGGCATCCTGGGGTTGAGAGCATCCTAGGGATACAGGTATCCTGAGGGTACAGGCACCCCAGGGATACAGGCATCCTAGGGACACAAGCATCCTGGGGGTAGGAGTATCCTGAAGGCATGAGCATCCCAGGGACACAAGCATCCCAGGAGGCCAGGAGCAACCCCTGGCTGCCTGCTGTAATGAAGGGAACAAAGAAGCCACCAGCAGCTTCAGCCATTCAAGGCAGCTGGCTGAATTGAATTTAATCTTTCTTTTTGAGGTTGTTGTTAATGCTATTAATCACCACAGGCACCCGTCAGGAGCCTTATGCATATTTAAATTGGGCCAGGAGCCAGTCTGCAATTTCCTAATGTTAATAATGTTTCCATTAGCCATATTCAGGAAATCTGCCATCTTTTGTGTGTGTGTGTGTGTGTGTGTCTGTCCCCTTCTGGCCCATACTTTTTCCTTTTAATTATGAGCAAGTGTCAGCTCTTGAGGAGGTTGAGGCATTGGAAGGAGCTGCAAAAGCTTTCTTCTTAATAATGCAATTTCTTGGCTGTAATAGCCCTATAAGTTGAGTAATTAATGAACCATGCAAGCAGGGTGCTCTCAGACCCTGCCCATTCATTCACAGCAAAACATGCTGCTGGAAAAAAATGCTCCAGACCAAGAGAGAGACAGGAACAATCCAACAGGGATTATTGTTACCCTCTTTCCTTAGGAAGCTAAAGCTGGGTGTCACTCCAGCATCCTTGCAGAGGATGCTTTAGCTGCAAAGCAGCTCACTCACTCCTCTCCCCACCACTTCTTGCCCCAGAGGATGACTCTGCTTTGCCTGGGGCTCTCTCTTCCCCACCTCAGCACTGTGGTAGTGAAGGGACATTCAAGTTGCAGCAGGGGAGGTTTAGATTGGATATAAGGAGGGATTTCTTCCCTGGAAGAGTTGTTCAGTCTTGGCCCAGGCTGCCCAGGGAAGTGCTGGAGTCACCATCCCTGGAGGGGTTGAAGAAGGAGATGCTCTCCTTAAGGCCATGGTTTAGTTCAATGGTAGTGCTAGGGATGGTTGGACTTGATGATCTTAGAGGTCTCTTCCAACCTTAAGGAATCTGTGATTCTGTGCCAGAGTGGAGAGACAACTTGGCAGGGCTGCCTGGGTGGTTGATACTGAGCTGTGCTAAACATGGAGCACCTCAAGGACAAGGGAAGGGCACTGGGTGGCATAGTGCTCACTGTCACCTCACTGGTCTTGCAGTGACATCCTTTGGCACAGAGGTAGCAGACCCTGCTGCTGCCCTGGGCATTCTGTGGCCACAGAGG
>VWZO01017868.1:40316-58254 GCA_013396975.1 Bucco capensis
GATTCCTTGCCTGCCACACTGGCATGGGGACAGCCATGCCAAGGGAGCCAGCCAGGCAGTGTGTCACCAACCCCTGGCATACAGTGTCCTTTCCTCCACAGAGCTGCCTGGAAAAATTAACTTTGGGGCATGAGGAGGCTCCAAAACAGGGACTCAGCCTGCCTGCCTCCTGCATGGCCCTGCTGAGTGATGCTCCTAAACAGGAACTCATCCTGCATGGCCCTGCTGAGTGATGCTCCTAAACAGGGACTCATCCTGCATGGCCCTGCTGAGTGATGCCCCTAAACAGGGACTCTGCCTCCTGCATGGCCCTGCTGAGTGATGCTCCTAAACAGGGACTCATCCTGCATGGCCCTGCTGAGAAATGCTCCAAGCACTGCAGGAGCAGTGAGGAAGCTCATGGGGCTTCCTCCCCATCAGCCCCTCACACCTTGAAACCCCTCAGCTTTCCCTTACCCCATGCTAGAGGCATCCCTGGCTGTCACTAGCCCTGCAGGAGGGACTGAGGCAGGATTAAATGATGACAACCATCCCTCCTGGCTTTAAAACCCATGGATATAGGCTTCAGGGAATTATTCCCCAGGAGCTCCAGGGGAATGTTTAATTCATGCCTGTGTCCTAGTTGTCTGATTACATTGCTTTGCATCAGGGACAGTGATAGATGCTGAGATTTGGGGAAGAATCGAGGGGTGGTTTTTTTTTCCCTCTTCTTGATAGCTTCTGTCCCTTTGAGCACTGCTGTTTGTTGCTCTTGATGCTGCTTGTTCTGGAGCTGCTTTACATTGCCCCAACAGCAGCTCTCACTGAGGAAGTCATGTAAGGAAAGGAGAGAAGGAAAATCTCTTGCTGAACCTATTGATCTGTACAGTCTGGAGGTGGTGGCAGCTGCTCTCAGGGGAGGAGCTGGGAGGGAGAGAGGCTCAAGCAGAAATAACAGCTTGGGAGTGAGGACTAGGACACAGAAATACAACACTAGGAGCTCAGAATGCCAGAAACCTGCTCAGGACCAAAGGACAATGATCCCTGGAGCTGCAAGGTTCTGTGTTCCCATCCTCAATCCTTTTCCCTTCCCTATCTTTCTTGTCCAAAGTATCACAGAGGGGTTGATGGGTACATCCCATCCTGGATGGGCAGCCTCTTAGCTTCAATGATAACCTGAGGGTACCCTCACTGCTCCCAGCTCCAAAAAATAAGGGTCAAATCAAATATGGCACTTTGTTCAACAATGACTCCTCCATAGCAGGATTCATCCCTTCTGTTGCATCAACCTGGCAGTCCACTGCACTGACAGGACACCAGGAATCTCACCTATCACTTTGCTACTTCGAAAAAGCTCCATGAAAGCAAGAAAAGCCCAAAAGGGAGAGAGCTTGGGGCTGTGCTGGGCTTGGGGGATTTGGGCTTCAGGGCTAGAAGCTGCCAGCAGCAATGCTCTCTGCAGTATCACACACACCCTAGTGTTCTCCTTCCCCCATTCCTCTCCTCACTGCTCAGCCATGGGAGACAGCTCATTAGAGAGGCCACAGGCTTGAGCTAGAGGACATGATCAAATTGGAGTGGGGAAAAAAAGAATAAGCCATTTGAAAAGTGGCTGGTTTCAGTTCACAGCTGTCTGTGGTGTTAATAACACCATCTCAGCCTGTGGCCCCACTGTCTGCCTATGCTGGGTGCATGGGATGGACAAGTTGTGCTTCACCCAACAGGATGCAGCTACATCTGGGGCACAAGCTGCAGGAGCAGCTTTAGGGACTAAGAGTGACTTTTGACTGCTGGAGAGAAATAGAATCGTAGAACAGTTGCAGCTGGAAGAGACCTTGAAGCTCATCAGTGCAGCCTTTGTCCTAGCCCTAGCAACCTGCTAAATGATGCCTCCCAATGCAACATCCACCTGGCTCTTAAACCCCTCCAGGGATGGGGACTCCAGCACCTCCCTGGGCAGCCTGTTCCAATGGCTCACAACCCTTGCAGCAAAGAAATTCCTCCTAATGTCTAGCCTGAACCTCCCCTGGGGCAATTTCCATCCATTTCCCCTTGTCCTATCACTCCCCCCTAGGCAGAACAGACCAGTCCCTGCCTCTCTATAACCTCCCTTCAGGTAGTTATATATTTGGGCCAGGACTCAGTATATCAAAATCCTTCTTTCTCTCCAGGGCACCTTCTAGCCTGTGCAAGAGCTCAGGCAGCAGCAGGTAGCAGCCTGGCCCCCAGCTCCCCTGCTGCTGGGCACAGCTCGGTGTGGAGCTGGGCTCTGCCTTGGCAGCCAGTAATGCAGCATATTCCTTGGCTGCCTGCCTGGGAAGCACCAGGGATCTGGGCTGGTGACACGTCTTGGCTGTCACAAGAGGCTGGGATGTCCTGGATGAATGTTTAAAATGTGGGGGAGGAAATCAAACAGCTCCTGTTGGCTCAGATCTTTGTCAGTGCTTCACCACTGAAGCCCTGGGCACCTTCAGCCAAGGTTTGCACTGTCATCATCATCACCCAAGTCACCAACCAAGGGTACACATAGCCACCTGGTGCCATGGGTGCCAATACTTGTGGGCTAGTGCCTTCCCTGGCACTACATCCACCCTGCTGGAAATGCTTCTCCTTCCACACCATCCCTCCTGTCAGCCCTGCTCCCAACTGATAGGGAGAAAAAACTCTGCTGAAATGTGTCAATCATGGGGAGAGGGCAGGAGAGGCAGTGCTCCTGCACAGGGCTTGTGGCCAAGCATCCTGCTGGATGCCTGCATCCCATCAGCACCTGCATCCCATCAGCACCTGCATCCCACCAACACCTGCATCCCACCAACAACTGCATCCCACCAGCCTCTGCATCCCACTAGCTTGGCATTTCTTCACTGTTCCCACATCCCACCATGTTCCCACATCCCACCAGGCTCCCAAATCCCACCAGGCTCCCACATCCCACCATCCCCATCACCCAGCCTACATCTACAGGTCTGATGAAACATGACAGCAAACACAAAATTAGTGTTTGGCGAATCAAATGGAGATTTTGCAGTCAGAAGCCATGAATCAACCTCTTTATTCAGAGCTCTATCAAGCTAACTTGCCCAACCTTCAGATATTCTGTGCTGGGTTGCATGGCAGGTATCAGGTCATGCATGTGTTACCAAACCAAAGGGGTCAAAAATCACATTAGGAAGTAACCAACTACCTAGGATCCCCTGGCTTATGTCTTAAGAAGGAGCTGAGTTTGCAAGGATAGAGTATGTAACAAAAATCAAACCCCACCACCATATCCTTCACCTTCTGTCCCCTGAGCCAGAGCATTGTCCCCAGCAGGGCCAGGACACCTCTGGATGAGACATTTGAGTGAATCAGGCAATTCAGCAGTGCCTCAGACATCACCATCACTTTGCTGCTGCTGCCCCAATGCACTTACCTAATAAATGTTGATGTGTTTGCAGGGATATAAGTGTCACCAGCAGCATGGGGACAGCTGGGGAGGTGCCACAGGACTCTCACCCCAGGTGCAGGGAGCAGGAAGCTACTCCTTCTACCTCTCCCACAGTGATGGGTACAGGTTTGTGGGGAAAAGGGAAAGCTCTCCAGTGCCAAGGAGGATGGAGAGGCTGTTTTTAGGGTAGCACAGGTCAGTGCATCACGCTCCACGTTTGCCAAGAGCTTAATTTATCTGAAATGCAGATACTCTGCTCTGCTCACACCTCCTCTGCNCAACCCAAACCATTCTAGGATTCTATGAAAATACCAAGTCTCTCTTCTTTCTAGCAACTGAATTTCAAAGGGGAAATGATTTCCTCTAAGATTAAAAATCCCCACATGGCCTTGCCAGCATGGTGCCCAAGGGAGGAGAGGTAGCTGCCCACATCTCCAAGGAGCATCCCTCACCTCAGCAGCATCTGATGGGCAGGCTGGAGAGGAGGAAGGGGGTAAATCCCAGCTCCAGCAAGCAGCTGGCTCTGCTCAGTGTTGATATTAAAAAAAGAGAGTGAGAAAGGAAATGAAGAGAGCCCTGAGAAGCCCAAAAGGTAATTAAGGTAAAGCTCATTAATATTTCAAGGCAGTGCTGTGCCTGTTACAGCAAAAGGCCTGGCTGGAGCTGGGGAAGTGACGGGAAAGAGCTTGTCTGCTTGCATAACAGCATATTATGGGATCAAAGCAATAAAAGTTAAGGAACCTGCTGAAAGCCCTTGCAGGGTGAGGGGGGACAATGCCTCTGGAGAAGCCTGGGAGAGCAGAACAGAAAAAAAAAGAGCTGCCAGTTCTTGTTAGATAGGAATAATCACGGGAAAAATACTCCCCACCATCCTCTTAGCACTTCATTAAGTCTTCCTCAGCCAAGAAAAAGCAACGTGGAGAAGAAGGATGCTGCTCCTGGGCTGTGATGGTTTTGGGGATCATTGGGAAGGAGCTTGGTCCCAGCTGGTAAAGGGGGGAGCCTGGGGGTAGGCAGAGCTGAAGCAACCAGCTCCCTGAGACCCTCTGTGCCCCCCACCATTCCTCTCCCTGGGGCAGCCCAGCCCTGAGCAGTTAGAGGAGCTCAGCTAGATATCAAGGTTGGAAAGGCTTGGCTCATTACTGGAGTTGTTGGGGCTCAGTTAATTATTGGGGTTGGAGAGGTTTGGCTAATTATTGGGGTTGGAAGGGCTCCGTTAATTATCTAGGTTAGAGGATCTCAGTTCATTACCAGGGTTGGATGGGGCTTGACTGATTATTGCTGTTGGAGGGGCTGAATTCATTATCAGGCTTGGAGGGGCTCTGTTAATGATAGGGGTTGGCTGGGGCTCAAGTGATTATTGCTGTTGGAGGGGCTCAGTTAATCATTGGGCTTGGAGGGGCTCTGTTAATGATGGGGGTTGGCTGGGGCTCTGTTAATGATGGGGGTTGGCTGGGGCTCAGTTAATGATGGGGGTTGGCTGGGGCTCAAGTGATTATTGCTGTTGGAGGGGCTCAGTTAATGATCAGGTTGGAGAGGTTCAACTCATGATCAGGACTAGAGGAGCTCGACTAATTATCCCTCCCAGTCATTGCTATTCCATGGCAGTGCTGAGGGCAGCTCAGCTCTCAGGAGCAGCTCAATCTCTGTTTTAATCTCCATGAGGAGGGAAAAGCAAATGTGGCTTTTCCTCTGCTTTCAAATTTTCCAGCAATCTCCTGGTCACTGCTGCCAGCACAGCCTGTTCAGCTCCTCCAGTATTCCTGGCAGGGGAGATGGCAGCAGGTCCTGGGGGTCCTCAATTCCTTGCTCAGTGTCTGTTTGCAGCACTGAGCCTACCCCTGTCCCTCCCACTTGGCAGAGGAGCAGAAAAGCCAACAAAAGCCTAGTGCCCTGAGCTTCCCAGGGATTTATGGCAGCAGAAAGTCCCCTTGAAGGGTTGGGCTGACAGCAGAGCCTGGCATCTCCTGGGACAAGGCTATCCTACAGGCTGTCCTAAACCTCAACCTCCTCCTCCCCTGCGATGCTCTCGCTGCGGGCTGTCCTCCAAATATTGGCTTAGCAGATATGAGAGCAGGGACTTGCTGAGGTGTGGAGTGGATTACAGGCACTCCAGTGCTCTGCTACCCAGTAATTAACATCCTAGATTTGCCAAGAATACATCAGGGAATGTTTGCCTCCCAAGCAAACAAACTAACTAAACATTAATCCCCAATTTCATGCCTCAATGCACAAGGGTCCCGCTGTGGATGGGCCAGGGGTGAGGGATGCCTGCATCCATCCTGCACCATACAATGTGCTGTGCAGAGCTGTGAAATTCCCAACTTGTTGTGATTTATTGATGCCAGAGCTCTCTCCACTCTCCTCCTCTGCAGTTTCTCTGAGCAGAACGATTCCCAAATCAAATTGCAGCATTTTCTACAGCGCCAGCTCCCCAGAATACACAAAGCATGGGGGTTAGGCAAGGAAAATAACACAATCACAGCAGAGAAATTATAGGATGGCTTCTATTCTATCACCAGGGGAAGTTTAAATTGGATGTCAGGAGGCATTTCTTCACTGAAAGGATTGTTAAGTCTTGGCCCAGGTTGCCCAGGGATATGGTGGAGTCACCATCCCTGGGGGGGTTGAAGAAACATTGAGATGCTCTATTTAAGGCCCTGGTTTAGTTCAGTGGTAGTGATAGAGATGGTTGGAACTGATGATCTTAGAGGTCTCTTCCAACCTTAATGATTCTGTGATTCTCTGGTCCTATCCTAGTCTAATCTATTCTATGAATTTAAAACACATTTAAAACATATAATCCAAGCTTCAAGGGCTGGCAAACTGAAGCATGAGGGAATGAAGTGATGGCTAGAAGCCAGCAGCTGGCCAGATGAAGCCCATACATTGGGGTCTCCTCCCAACCTTATCCCAGCTAGGCAAACCAGGATGAAGGATCCAGCCATGCATTAAGGGGAGGAAAACAAGGAGCTCATTTTCCTGCTGTGCTGGAGATGATACCCAGACTATTCCACTTGGATCCCTCCAGCCTCTGTGCAAATCCAATTTCCCTTGCTCCAGCACAAGGAGGTTTTATTAAGAGCAATTTGAGCTTGCCGATAAATCTCGGCACGGTTTCTCCGCAGATGGCATGTCCATGTTGTTACTACCTCCTAGCTCACAGCCATTTAGGACAATACTTACTCGAGCCATTTAGGACTTGCTGGAGTCTATTAAGCAGGATATTTTGGGATGTGCAACAATTGCTGTCGTTAAACCTTCTCCAGGCTGCTCATTTCCCGGGCAATGGCCTCGAGCTATGGTGGAGAGGATGCTCACCCATCCATCTTGGGTGAATCCACCTCCTTTGTGGGCTGGATGCTGCTACTGTCACCACTTTTCCCCAAACCTGGAGAGTTGCATGAGGTTGTTGTGACCCGAGTGTGGGAGCTGCTGCCTTGTGAATACAGGGAAAAAGCTCTAGGAATGCTGGTGGCTAGGAGGATGCCCATGAGGCAGCAATGTGCCCTTGTGGCCAAGAGGCCAATGGCATCCTAGGATGCATGAAGAGGAGCGTGGCCAGCAGAGCCAGAGAGGTTCTTCTCCCCTCTCCTGTGCCCTGGGGAGGCCTCCCCTGGAATGCTGTGTCCAGTTGTGGGCCCCTCAGCTCCAGAAGGATAGGGAGCTGCTGGAGAGAGTCCAGCCCAGGGCCAGCAAGATCCTGAAAGGAGTGGAGCATGTGCCCTAGGAGGACAGGCTGAGAGAGCTGGGTCTCTTCAGCCTGGACAAGAGGAGACTGAGAGGAGACCTCAGCAATGCTTAGAAATATGGGAAGGGTGAGTGTCAGGAGGAGAAAGCCAGGCTCTGCTCCATGGCATCCAATGGTAGGACAAGAGGGAATGGGAGCAAGTTGGAGCACAGGAGGTTTAGTA
The DNA here is from genome assembly GCA_013396975.1 of Bucco capensis. Taxonomy (NCBI): domain Eukaryota; kingdom Metazoa; phylum Chordata; class Aves; order Piciformes; family Bucconidae; genus Bucco; species Bucco capensis. The sequence continues at coordinate 47,637 of VWZO01017868.1, forward strand.
TTAAGCTGAGGAGAAACTTGTTTGCAGTTCAGGTGCCAGAGCACTGGCCCAGGCTGCCCAGGAGGCTGTGGAGTCTCCTTGTCTGGAGCCATTGCAGAGCTGCCTGGACACATTGCTGTGTGAGCTGGTCTAGGTGCTCCTGCTCTGGCAGGGGGGTTGCACTAGATGATCTTTCTAGGGCCCTTCCAACCCCTGACATACTGTGATTCAGGGCAGGATCCTGCAAACCTCTGCTGTGCAGCTGGCTGGTTCCCACCTTCCCTTCCCTGGGATGAGTGCGTAGCAACTTGGGAGACAATGGCTGCTGCTCAGCCCTTCCCTAGCATTCCCAGCACTTCCAGGAGAACAGGCAGGCTGCTCCAGCAGTGCCCATCTATCTTTTTTTAATTTGAAGAAGGAACAGTTTCCAGGAACTGCTCCGAAGTTAGAAACAAGATGCTGCTGCTGGTGAATAAGTCATGAGGGCTGGAGCCTGCATCTACATATTGATGTGCACACTCCCTGCTCACAGGGGATGACTTATGTGATTTATACCAGTGAGAACACTCTGCTGCCAAACTGCAGCCCTCTGAGCTGCTCTGTCAAGAGTTCCTCTCACCCCTGGGCTGGGCTCTGCCCCATCAAAGCTAAGTTGCCCACCCTAGGGTCTTGCTGCAAGGCTGACACAGACCCCCTGGCTTCAACCCAGTGGTTCCAGGAACACATGGTCCCTGCCCTCACCTCAGCAGTTGGCATCTCCCAGTGCTGCCAGAGCCACTGAGTGGAGCTCTCTTATTAAAGAAATGTAAAATATTGCCAGCCAACAAGATCACAGAGTCACCAGAGAGCTGTTTTCATGTGCTTTCCATCCCAATAGTTATTATTTTCCCTTTTTTAATTATCGAAAGTTTCTGCTTCAAGAAGCTCTCCCATTCTCAGGGAAAAAAAAAAAAGAAATAGGCAACAAAAATAAATTAAAAGGGCTTTTTGCTAATCTCTGCCTTTTCACTGTGCAGTTATCCTAGGGAAAGCTGAGGAGCACTCTGCCATCTCTCCCCTGATTCCAGCAGCATCACAAAGCCCTGTCTGCCTTCAGGGTTTGCCTGCCTCCATCCCCACCAAGAGAGGAAGCAAACCTCCTGAAATCACAACATTGCAACTGGCACTTCTCCTTTCTTTCTCCTTTTTTCACTCGGTGCTCAGCTGGGCCTTTAATTACCACTTTCAATTATTTGTCACTTCAAGGCCCAAGGCTCACTTTTGAAAAGCTTCTTGCTTCAGTCAAGGCATAAAACTGTGGAAAGCATCCACAGCTGGCAGGGGGAAGCTAGCTCCAGCTGAACTTAAGCATGTGCTCAAGTGCTTCAGTTAAGTGCTTTGTGAGGCTTACAGCATCTCTGTGCCTCAGTTTTTCCCTTCTCACCTGCAGCAAGCTCTCTTCCTATGGCTGGGTTGGTTCTTTTCTCCAGGACTGAAGCCACTGGCATCATCAGCAGTCTTGCTGGATCATAGAATCACAGAATGGTTTGGGTGGGAAGGGACATTCCAAGGTTATCTAGTCCAACCTCCCTGCAGTCAGCAGGTTGCTCAGAGCCCCAAATAACCTGATCTGGAATGGTTCCAGAGATGGGACATCTCCCATCTCTCTGGGCAAGCTGGGCCAGTGTCTCATCACTCTCAGTGTAAAACATTTCTTCCATTTATCTACTCTAAATCTCCTCTTTCAGTTTCAAACCATCACCTCTTGTCCTGTCACATTAGACCCTGCTAAAAAGTCTGTCCCCATCTTTCTTGTAGGCTTCTTTAAGTCCTGAAAGGCTCCCAAAGAGCTTTTCCCCCTCCAAGCACTCCCCAGGACCCCCCTGTGAAGGCCAAGCTGCAGGAGAGGAGGTTCAAGCCAGCAGTGAAGGGATTCTCCTGGAGAAGGGTATCTCTTGGAGAAGGGTTTCCTGAGCAGGCAGCTTCACAACCATCTCAGGCAAGACATATCAGAACCACAAAGACATCGAGGACTTGGTTGGAGATCAAACACTTTCCCAGTCTGCTTTCAAAGGCTGCTGGGGCAGTGCTAAGAGCCTGGGTTTTCTCTCTCAGCAAGCATCCTCCTTTCTTCTGTCCTTCTGAAGAGCTTCCACACTTTAATAGATCCATCAGTGCCCTCTCCCTGCACTAGAAAGAGTGGCTAGAAAAATCCCAGGATGGAACTAAATGCTCTCTGAGACACTTGTGTGCTCTGGAGCCAAGTCCTCAGCAGCTGCCAGCTCTGACCAAGGGGTGCCTGGCCCTGCCTGGCTCAAGGAGGGATGGGAAACAGCAGCAGGCTGGAATAGTCCTTGCCACTCCACTGCTGCCTGGATGCTTGGGCATCAGAGGAGCAGTAAAGTCAGTGCAGGATCCCAACCTGCTGTGTTTCCCAGCTCAGAGCAGTGCAGGGAGCTCCTGAGTGGGATGTGTCCAGCTTATCATTGGTCTGTGCTGGGGAGAAGAGGTGAGGACAGCTGGTGCCTGCAGGGAAGTATCTGCCCCTGGTGAATCCTAGAATATCAGGTTGGAAGGGATCAGAAGGATCATCTGATCCAAACTTTCTTGGAATCTGAGCCTGGTGGGTGTAACCACAGCTCACCCACTTAACCCCCTCTGAGCTTCAGCCTCTGTGACAGCAGGAGATGGGTTCTCCACTCCAATTGCCTTCTGCACCTCCTCCAGAAAGCTCAACCCTCCCCAAGCTAGCTCCCTGCCTCTGGGCCCTGCAGCTGGGCAGCTTCTACCTGCTCTCTCTCTTTCTGCAATACCTGGGGTGGAAAAAGAAAGAGAAAAAGAGCTTTTTCAAGCAGTAGAGAGGAGGAGGATACATTTCCCGGTAATGAGTCCTTTGCATCAAGTGAGGAAGAAGAACTATGAAGGATTCAGCACAGACAGGAAAATTAAGAGTCAGAAGTAATTAGAAGAGCCTGGATCACTGCTTTGCCCCAGAGGAACCCCTGGTAATGGTGAGGGTGCTCATTACAGAGATATAATGAGGATTCTGAAGCCACTGATGAGCTATTCTGTATCCCCAGCACTGCAGTCTCTGCACAGGCAGCTCCTGCTCCTCTCTCTCCTTTTGCCAGGACCCTTGGCTCTGTAGAGCTGGGACACAAGGAAAATCCTTCTCCAGCCTCATGAGAGGTGATAGGAAACAAGGAGCAAACCTGAAGAGCAGCATGGTGGGACATCTCCCTGCTCACTGTCATTGTCTGCATCTGCATTTTGCTTTCTGCAGTGAGATGCCAGCACCCCTGCAAGGAGGTATTTTGCCTGGGGCAGGCACAGGGAGCAGGAGGAGGGATTTGTGAGTTATTCCTTGGTGTGTTTGCTCCCAGACTGCACTGAGGTGCAGTAGAGCAGGGCCCAGCTCATCTCCTCAGGCAGATTGTGACCCCAGCTTGCATGGCATCAGGGATTGCTGGAGCTAACCTTGATGATGCTAGTGGGACACAGTATAGGTCATAAACCCCCAAACCCTAAAATATAGCAAAGAGGAGCTGGTTTGGTACTTGCTGAGAAGTTGGGGCAAGGCTTTGTGGCTTCAGGGAGCTATAGGTACAGCCAAGTGAAGCTTTGAGATGCTTTTTTGATGAGGTTCTAAGGATGAAGCATTAACCCTGAGGGCAGCCCAAGCCCTGGCAGGAGCAGGCAACACGTGGCCAAAATAATTGCATGAGTCCCACTCACAACCCAGCTAGACATGACCCTTGGGCTGCCCAAATCTGGCCAGGGAAAGATGCAATGAATTGTTTGAACACATGATAAAAAAGCCCCTTGAGCTGAGCTTGAACTCAACAGGACGTTGTGAGGCTTAATTAATTCATGTCCAAAAGCACTTGGAGGGCATCAGATGAAAGAGGTTATTACAGGAGTGATCCTTTCTCCAGTAAAATGGAAGCAGGAACAGCCCTGGCCCCTCTCTCTCTTTAAAGAGCACAGGCTATTAGCACAAAGGCCAGTGATGAATAAGAGCTGTTTAATGAGGTTTTTTTTCTCTTATGGAAATGTTCCTGCAGCTTTCCTGTGATGACACATCATCCTGGCACAAGAGGCCATGGAGGGGGAGAAGCTCCTGGTGAAAAACAAGAGAGCTAATTCTTTCCACCCAAATGCCTGCAACGAGCAAATGTGAAGAGATTGGACCAAAATTTCCCTTCCTGCAGTGCCCCAGGGTGTGCTTGCTTCTGCTCTAGCATCCTGCTGAGATGATCTAGGGTGTCCTGGGGTTCTTCTGCCACCATCAGCTATTTGAAAGGAGAGAAGAGGATGCTTTGAAAGGTGATGGGGTGATTAGTGGAGCTCTGCCTCAGCAGGCAGCCCAAGGGAGCCAGGCTCCCATCTCATCACATCATCCCAGGATCTCCTGCAGTCTCTTGCTGCCACATGCTCTGCTCACAACCCCTCATCTCCATCTCCTTCTTTGTGATTTGGAGGCAAAGAGCCATTTCGGGTACCCTAGGCTGGGGAGATTGGATCCTGCATCTCAAGAGGTGCCAATAGGTGTTTGTTGGGAGATGGAATACTGGAATACTGTGTCCAGTTCTGGAGCCCTCAATACAGAAAGGACATGGAGCTGATGGAGCAGGTGCAGAGGAGGGCCACAAAATTGATCAGGGGCTGGAACAGCTCTCCTACGAGGACAGGCTGGATGCAGTGTGGCACCCTAGCACAGCATGGGTGAGGAGGTCTTGTGGATGTGGCTACCATAGAAAACGAAAATCCTTCATCAAGATTCAGAGGAAGCTAATGAAACAATTAGCAAGTAGCAAAAATGAAAGAGGAGGATGGTTGTGGTGCTTCTGCCCACTGCAGGGGGGTTGGACTAGATGACCTCCAGAGGTCACTTCCAACCCAAACCATTCTAGGATTCTAGGATTCTGCTTCCTTACCCAGGATGGGGAAACTGTGGTGGGGACTTGAACCTGAAAAGAAAGCAATGGAAAAAGCAGGGAAGTAATTCCCACTTAAATCTGAGCTGGACTGTCTTCTCACTGAGGCTGAGATTGCCTGAATTTTGGTTTGCTTTCTGTCCAAAAAACAGAAATGATAACTCCAGGACATAGTGTGTCTACACAACGAAGAAAGCAACAGCTCAGCCTTCTTCTGACCTGGGCTTGCAGTGCAGGTAGTGAGGGATGCTGGCCTGGCATGGGCAGCCCTTGCTCCCTCAGGATGGACCCATAGGATGGAGGATCCACATGGCTCCACAGGACCTTCAGCCATGGCCTGGGACAGGATATCTGCAAGGGTTCATGTGGCTGAGAGGGACACAGGGAGGACCCCCAGTTGCATCCATCTAAAGTGGCTGTGCACTGGCACAGAAGGAGCAGTTTTGAGAAATTATGAACATCCTGATGGCAAAAGACATCAAGAGGAACACAAATCACTCTGCCTCTGTGAGGGCTTGGTGCTGGGCTCTAGCAGGACATTGGCTTAGACACACCATCTCCTCTGTTAGCCAAAGGCTTCTATCCACCCAGCTCTGAAACACAGCATCAGCTCTATCTCTGCACCAATTTATGCAGTGTTGCAATGTGCTCCTTCCATCTCCTCTAGACACCAGTTGGCAGATCTGTGCTGTGAATGTCACAGCAGTCTTTCATAAGAACTTCTCCCACCAGCCCGTCAAGTGCAATGCGATGGGTGGACCATCTGCTGGAAGCCCTGCTGCCATGTGCAGAGCCTCAGCCCTCCCTTGCTGCAGAAACCCTCAAACCCTTTGCTGCTTGCCCATTCAGCTTGTCTCAGGCTGTAACAGAGCTGCACATCTTGCATTTCTCCCAGGGAGGGGTAAGCAGCTCCCTTTTGTTCCCCGTGTAGATGCTCCTCACGTCCGCAGCGATGGCTCCATGAGTGAGAAGGTCATCACCTTCTCATGTGTGTCTTCAGCCCCAATGTCATCTGCCACAGCAAAGCAGCAATAGCATCATCTCTGTCTACAAGAATCCTTCCCTGTTACAAGTCAGAGGCAGCACTTCAAGCTATCACAGATAAAAGACACAGTAATCTTGTTTTCTTGGGCAGAAGCATGCTGTTCACTAGGGGAGAAAGATTTGATCAACTTTGCAGAGATGGATGCTCTGCATAGAGTAAGTAACCTCTGCAAAACAAGAGCTACAAAGCTGGCAGGGCCAGGGAGAGAGAAGGCAGATCCCCTGGAGAAGAGTTCAGCCCTGAGCCCATCATCTGGGCTGCTCCTGCTGCCAGCCCATGTCACCAGCACGGCTGACATCAGCCAGGTTACCAGCAGAGGGAAGAGAAAGGCTTTGAACCAGCAGTGGCTGAGGGTTTAGCTCAGCTTTGAAAGGCAGAGAGGGCAGGGAGCAGCAAGGAGAAGCAGGTATCCACATCCACAAGGAAAACAGGTTTCCAAATGCTTTACAAAGCATTCCTCCAAGAACAAATCTAAGCAAGAGAGCAGCTCCTTGCAGGGGTGGTCTCCTTTTACTTGGGCTGCACAAAGCAACAACAAGAAGGTGATTTATGTCTGTGTTTGCAGTGGGAGGGTGAAGAATCTGTGCTGGGAAAGCAATTAGTGCAGGAGAGAAAAAATCTCTGGGCACTTTAGTACAATTCTGTGGTTGATGTTGTTGAGAGGATGTTGATGCTGATGTTGAGCTGGGAAAGGCCAGCATGGTCCTTGCCCCTGAGGAGCTCATGATTTCAACAGCTTGGATAATGAGAAAAAGGAGTTTCTGAGAGAAAAGAAGTGGAATGGTTTTTTTTTCCTCCTGAAGCTCTTGCTTTCTGTAAGCTGCTTGCAATGTTTTTCATAATTAAAATACCTCTCTAACGTCACCCAGGGCTTTTTGATGCTTGCTTTCTCTATAAGTATGATTTGGATCAATGAAAATGTCCTAGGAGCTGATGACAACAACCTTGCTCAGCATTTTTTTTTTTCCCTTGGAAGAAACCCAAGGGGAAGAAAGGTTCCTGGTTGTGCTAGAAGAAGGATTTTCCACAAGGGTTATTCCCCACCCTGGAAAAACGAACGATAACCACCTTACTCTAGAGTTTCCCATCAAGCTTGATTTGCATAATTAATCCTCAAAGGAGCCTTCATTCTGTCCTAACCATTAGGACAGCTTGCAAAGGGAGCCTGGTGAAAGCAGAGCTTCACCCAAGGCAAACCAGGTCCTCACAGGGATGTCCTCAGGTCCCCATATGGCATATCCCCAAGTCCCTGACATGCAGCCACTGGTTCCTGGCAGAGCCAGGACTGACTTGGTGGGGCCTGGTGATCACCAACCCCAAGCACAGCCAAAGTCTGGATGTTCAGGCACCCACAGGGTGCCAAGAGCAGTGATAATAGCAGTTAGATTTGATTTTGCCTTCAATATAGACTTTAATCAAACCTTATTGGATTAGCACTGAATTCCGAGCATTGCTGGAGCAGGGGAGCTGCTGCTTCTCCACCACAAAAGTCCTTTCCAGCTGGGTGCTGGTTTAAACACACCTCTTACCCACAGCAATTGTGCACTGAGCTGAAAAATTGTGATAAAGGATTTTGGTGCCAAAGGAAGAAAGAAAGAAAGAAATCTCAGCCCCAGCCCCAAACCTGCAAAGGCTCAGTCCTTCTCGGCTCCAGCGCTCAGCATCACGAGGGTTTGGGCTTGGGTTTTTTTCTCTCCTTTCCCCTCTCTCAACAAAATGTCAAAAATGTACTTAATGAGAAGTTCTCCTCTTACAAATGAAGCAGTAATCTGTCAGAAAGGAAAATCTGCTGTAAACTTAGAGCTCATCCCTTGATTCCCTGCCAGCAGACATCCCAGCTTGCTGGCAGGCAAGCTGGCAGCGGGGCCGGAGTGCCATCTACAGCGGTCAGGGGGAAGTAAGAAACCCAAAATCCTACTGCAGCATCAAGTTCTGGGGATGCTTCCTAAAAATCAGGGTGAGGCTGAGGCTGTGGAATCATGGCAGGGATGCAAGAACAGGTTCCCACCCTGAATTTTAATAAGGGTTGATGTTGCAACCCATGCTCACAGAGGAGGCTTTAGGAAATATGCTGGTTGTTTGGGTACAGGGAGTCCCACCCGTGGCTTCCTCACTGGTGTAAGGAGAAGTCAGAGCACAAGGCTCTGCTCCAGCTTTGGGATTGTGGGCAGGACAGCAAAACATACCCAGGGGAGGAGGAGATCCAGTTGAGAGCCACACTATAGCAGCTACCAGAAAGATCTGCAGGAGAACATATGGTGTGTTTTTAAATGCACCCATAACATTTATTTAAAATACAGGCTCTAAAGCTTGCCAGCAAAGCTTAATAGGAGGAAATCTTTCTGGATGCTGGAATCTCTCCTATTGTTTCACTCAAATCATTAAGCTTATATTTATTTGGCTTTAGCCTAAACAAATAGGGAGTAATACAGGGAGAACAGTGCCTAGGATTGCCGTTGGGTCTGCAGGGTCCCAAATCCAATCTGCTCAGCTCACTGGCAGCCCTCCTCACCTGCTCACAAGGTGCTGAGCTCACTCTGCCCTGACACGACACAACCTCTAAGCCATAAATGCCCTGTTGCTGCAAGGAGATGGCTCTCCTACAGTGGTGTCCCTGGAGGAGAAGAGCATATATGTGTGTGTGTGTCCTTGTTGTTGCCATCAGCTGGGTGCAGAGGCTGAAGCTCCAGGTAGGATGGTACAGTTCAGCCTGTATCAACCTCAAGCTGCCCATTGTAGGGACAATCCTCCTGCCTAGCCCTGCAGGTTTGGCAGCAGCATCTTTCCTTGCCTGGAGATGAGTCAGGGGATGGCAAAATGAGTGGGGGTTTCTAACAAAAGGCTCTGGTGGCCCTGGGGCCAGCCTGCTTCACACCCAGCATGAACGGAAAGAGCCTGACTGCCTCAAGACACAGGGTCAGCCCCAGGAGCTCTCCTCTCTCCTCCACCTTCCGCTGTCATCTGCCAGCATCTCCCCTAGGGCACTGCCAGGATGTGCTCTGCCAAGGACAGAAATGCCAGGAATAGCAGGAGATGGATTTCTCATCCTCTCAGTTCCATGCAACCCTGGGCCCACAGTTAAAGGAGTGATGATGCTCCACAGGTATCTGGCACAGAGCCTCAGCTGGATTAATCCATGTGGGTCTGTGCCCTACAACAGCAATCCTGCCAGTGGGAGAGACCTGGAAGGGGTGGCAAGGTGCTGTGCCAAGGCTGGCTGCACCCCACATTCTGCTGCAGGGGCTGGGGGTTGGCTGCAGGTCGATGCTTTTATTGGTGTTCAATGGCAGTTGCACCATCTAGAGGAGAAACAGGAACTGGTCCTGGTGCAGAGGCCAAATCCAGGCAGGCAGAAGCATCCTTTTCCTATAGCCCATAGGAAAAGGATGAGCAGAGCAAGCCTGGTCATGCACAAGATGCAAATCCTTCAGCCAGGCACAGTGTGAGGGATTTCAGGGTCTCATGAATGAGCCCAGATGGCTCATCTTTCCCAGAGAACAGGCAGAGGAGGAAGAAGATTCAAAGCTGCTGGCCCTGCCTGCTTTACATGTGATTGATCTCTGCTGGCTGCAAACAACAGGGCAAGGAAGAGGGGAAAAAATAAATTACAACTCCCTAGCCTGCAGTCAAGCTGACCACACAGCCCTGAGCTGGGAATCAACAGTCCTGAAAGCAATTTCATCGCTCAGCTGGACCTGTATTACTTCTTTCTCTCTGAACAGATGTGTCAGTGACACATCTATGAATTACCACGGTGGAGATGTAAGCAGGGGATGAAAAGCCCTCCCCCTCCACCTGCCCTAGCAGCAGTGTTGCCTCTCCTCTCTGTGCCCCTGCCTCTCCTTCTCTGCAGGCTGCCAAGGCCAAACTGCTGCCCAAGGCTGCACCATAGCTCTTCCCTTATGCTGGTGAACTCCCCAGAGAGTGATTTGGGGACCAAACCATCAAGGCCATATCCAGAGGTATCCAGAGGAAAAGGAGGCTGTACACCATGGGGTTGGCAGCACCCACCAGCCATGCACAGAGCAGCTCCCAGGACCAGGGGGGTACCCAGTGCCCCATTGCAGCCAGGTGAGCCCCTGCTCTGGCTTGCATTGCCCTTGCACAAGGTGTGAGGGCTTCATCCTCTTCTTTTGCAGCCTCCTCCAGCCTAAGTAGATGTAGGAGCTCCATTCCCACTGATTTTATCTATATATATGTATTTTTTTTTATACCATCAGGTCCCTGCAGATTGTGCAAGTCACAAGGGAACGTTGATCACATCCCAAATACAACCACTAACACATCTCAGCTCTCAATCTGCCTCACTTGCTGACACCCAGTTTCCTCCTCCTCTCCCTCCCACGAGCTCCTTGCAGCCTGTTCCTTGCTCCTGGGCTGCAGCACGTCTGCAAGCTGCTCTGGCTTCCCCAGCCCACGTGTGGCTGCACAAACAGCTTGCCCGAGCTGCTGCTGGGAGCCCAGGCTGCTGCCTCCCACCCCTCCTTCCCTTCCACACTCACACAATCACAGAACATTCATGGCTGGGAATGACCTCTCAGATCACCTAGTCCAACCAAAAAAAAAAACAATTCCCAAATAAAAAAATAAACAAACAAAAAACCCCACAAACCACACAAGCCCTGCCCTCACTAGAGCATGTCCTGGAGCACCACATCTCCACATTTCTTAAACACCT
>VWZO01017869.1:5233-19059 GCA_013396975.1 Bucco capensis
TGGGCAGGTCACATTTCCAGGATGAAGAACTACCACAAAACCTAAATGTACTGGTTCTTTTTTTCTCCCTGTTTCACCACACTTGCACTGATTTCTTACAGTCAGATAGTAGTTGCATTCTCATTAAAGGTAAAGAAAATCTGTAATCTAATTCATAAGTGAAATAGCTCTTAGATGAAGAAAAATTAACTTGTAGTAGATTCAGGTAAAGTAGGAAAAAATACTGGTTAGTTGTTGGTATTTTGTTTATTGTTTGTTTCCCCCTCCTTGGAAATAATGAATTACAGATCAGAAAATACTATTTTAAAATATCATTCACACTAACTGAAAGGAGAATAAGAGAGAAAGTTATTATCTTTGGTTAATGTAAATAAAAAGGACAGTATGTTATAAGGAAAGGTGTGAATTTCATTCTGTGTTTGCATAAATCAAGGCAGCTACTTCAAACCAATGAAGGTGCACATTTTCATATGAGCTGAACATTTGGTCCAAATTGTTACTAATTGTTAGCAACTGTTAACAATTTTCAATAAAGTGTAATTTTCAAGGAAACGCAAATTGATATCTACCACTATAATGATTTACTGTATTTAGCATATACTTTATAGTCATATTGATATATTTAAACTGAAGTAACAAATATGACTTAGGATGACTCATACTCTAAAGATCTGATGTGGTCAGTCATATAATCAAACTTGATGGCAATAAAAACATAATCTGTTTGAACAGTAGGGGATGCATCCATGCTCTCCCTTTCACCTCTTATAAGGGGATTTTCCTGACATGAAATGGTAAACAAATGAATTTATTGCTCAACTAGCTTTTGAGTGATGCTTTAACCTATAACTGAATGTTCAGCTGCATGTTTTCTGCATGTTTCAGTTCTTAAACTCTTGCACCAAGAAATCTTGAACTACAACAGCCCTAGTTGATTATTAATTCTGGATTATTAGCAGTACTATTTGGTCTTGGTCAAGAGGCTTTTTTTAGTATGGCATTTTTTACAGTGGTTTCAGAACATATTAATCAGACCTTTCAACAATACATGTTCTTTACATCAATAAAAGGAGAAGAGGTCAACACCTCATGAGTAACTCTCTGCATCAAGGGTCAAAGGGAATGTATGGTTAGGCTTCACGAACAAAGATCCAGGGAGGGCTTCATCCACNGTAGGTGATTTGAAATCATGCATGTTTCACATTTTATTCTCCTTTGAACTGCAATACTCTAGGTCTTACAAGCACTCTACCAGTGCTTGTAGATGCTGGATTCCAGAATCCGTTCTTATTCCTCTGACTGCTTCAGTTTGAGTAATTCAGTTACATGTTTTTATATCAATGGCTCCTCTGTTTGTGACAAGTCTGCTTTGTTGTTTTAAAACTTACCCCGTATAGAATAACTGGGGAGAATCATTGATTACTTTTCACGTGTTCCTTATATTCCTTATACATACCTTCTAACACTGTCCTGGTCTCCAACATCATCATACATTTCTTGGTCGTTCTCTAGATGTTTCACAGCAATGCTGGTAGATTGGTGTTGTTTTCTTTTTAAAGAATCATAATCAATCTTCACCATGGTTGGTTTAATATAGCCATCTAAATGAATGAAACCATGTAATTGGGAGTGACAGTTTTAAAGTTCATGGTGCAAGGATGAGTTTACTACAAGGGTCAGAATCAGTGATTAAATTGATTTGTATGATCTTTGAAAATTTTTGAAGAAATTTCTATTCCAAGCAGCCTTAGCTTGAGTCTGCATCTGTCTACACAAATAAATCTCAGATCTGTCTCTGGTCTTCCCCAAGACTCTCCTCAGCTAGTGTTCAGTTTGACTCCACCTTTATTTGCTTCTCAGCTACAGTAGAATAATTTTCTATGCAAACTCCAGAAACCTCAGTGCAAGAAAACTTTCTCAGCTAACCTTGGGACCACTGCTGTCTCATGATATATTCCATGGCAGTTCATGACATAAAGATTCTGATAGATTATTAGGAGGCAGAGACACATTGTCTGTCAGGTTGGTAAACATGCTGCACCTGCACTGCTATCCTTTTGTCGCTGGTTCTTAATTAAAAAGATCTACACTCTATGGTTCAATGGCTGAGGAGAAATTTGCAGCAGAGCAGTTGACCTGAGGCTGGGCACTCTGCTACCCCTGAGGGGAATTTAGACAGGCATATTGCCTGTTCAGAAGGGAGTAGGAATGGATTTTCTTAAAGGTGAAAAATGCTCATGCATTTCTTGAAAATGGGAATTCCTCCACTCCACTGCTTCTAAGTATTAGTGTGCTTACCCTTGAATCTGTAATATATTGATTATTTATTTATATGATCAGAACTGATTTTCCTCTGTTGCTTGGTCTTCTTCATAGGCCACTACTGGCTTTTGAACAATGAAGGCTGAAGCACTGGTGGAACAAACTGGGCTGTATCATTGACACTTGTCAGTGAGAAGCCTTATACACTTCTTGTATACTTTGAAGTTTTTCTGAGGCAAGAATTGGTTTATGAAAAGTAAATTAATTAAAGGTAAGTCACCTGACATCATATCTCAATAAAATACTCTTCTCCTAGCCCTCACCAAGTTTTGTTCTCCTATGTACAAAATGATCCATGCAAAAGACTTATTTACAGAGCTTCAAAATATCACAGAAAAGCTATTATTAGAACTTTAGTTCTGGCCAACCACTTGCCCAAGCAAGATCTGCTAGAGCTCGTTGCTCAGGACTGTGACCCGCAGGTTTTGAAGATCTCCATAGATTCCCCCTGTGAGCCTTCCATTCACCAGATCCACTAAGATATTTGTACCGTTTGAGAAACAAACTCAGATTTTAGAAAAATAAATCTTAGATTTTAGACAAAATAAAATCTAGAAATAAGTTAGAAACTTTCCATAGGAAACAAAAAACATAGGAAGACAAATGCTTGAAACAGGACCTTGTATTCTCTGCTTCTATGCTTAGGAGCACCCATATAATTTTAATCTAAAAACATGAAAAAATGTGATCCTTGTTACTTTCATGGAGCCAAGTTCTGATGCTATCTGAAGGCTTATGCAGAATTACCTCTCAACAGGTCCATGAGGATCCCAACATATTTTTCCTAATTTATTCTGGCACATGTTACTTTATGTTGTGCAATAGCTTCCTACTATGAACAAAGCCTTGCATGATAACTAAGGACAGGAAGCTGAGTTGTTGTGACTCTTTACTTTGATGACCTATGATTCAGCCTTAGTAAGGCTACTCCTTGGTGTAATGCTCATGTTTGCTGTCATGTAGTGAAAACATTCAGGAGCACAGTGAAGTAACAGAACTCACAACATCCTTTGATCCTGCCCAGCCACTTTCCTTCTGGGTTGTCTGTGAGGCGAATGATTTCAATTTCATCCCCCTGTCTGACAGTCAACTCATTCTCCCCTCCTTTGTGGTCAGCACATGTTCGTGCCTGATGAAGGACTTGGATTGGTCCTGTTAACTGCAGAAAGAAGGAAAACATGAAATCATAGATGTGAAAAAAATGAGTTCTTTCCTGAACATTCATACAGAAAAGGAAATAACTGTAATGGCATTTTTTTTTTTTGCTTCATTGATATTTAAAATAGTTTAGGCAAATAAATAGAAAGACATAACTTCTGTCCTCAACTGCCCAGTTTAAATTAATAACCAGGAATGAAAACAGAGGACAACAGCACAGCAGTAGAGCAGCTGAAAGAGTGACTGATGAAATCACAGAAATACAAAGACTAGAACTAACAAGCTTATCTATGGAGCCTTTCACAGGTTAACAAAACAGACACATATTTCATTCCAGTGGGCAGCAACATGTAGTTCCAGCACAACTACTTATATGAATAAATGTTCATTAACATAAATGTCTGCCACATAATGTTCTGTGTTTGCAATTCTGATCTACAAATGATTGTTCAAGTACTCACAAGAAATGATTACAATTTGTTGGAATTCAGAACTCTCTTTGTAAGATCTTTAGTATATGTTACAAAGAAACCACTTTGGATTTGAGTGTTTGCGGCTTTAAGATGTACGTAGCCTTACAGAAGCATGTGCCTTTTGACTATTATGGATTAGCTCAGGAATATCTAACCTTTATATGTGGTGAAGAAATAGGAGTGAAAACATGCACTAAAATATATTTTGTTTGCACTTAAGAATAGTAATATACTCTTATGTCTACAAGAGAGCAATTTGTAGTCTGAAAGAATTTAGTGCACTAATGCCTACACTTCTCAGGAGTGAAAAAACAAGAGTCGGGCTTGACAAACGCCAGCTGACCTACTGTCGTTAACTGTAAATATTTTCCTTTAATATTTTCTCTTCACCTCAAATCACAGAATCACAGAATCACGAAGACTGGAAAAGACCCCCAGGATCATCAAGTCCAGCCTATGACCCTATACACCCAACATCTAAACCATGCCACTCAGTGCCACATCCAATCTTTTCTTAAACACCTCCAGGGACGGTGACTCCACCACCTCCCTGGGCAGCCTATTCCAGAGCCCAATCACCCTCTGCATCAGGAAGTGCTTCCTAATGTCCAGTCTAACCCTCCCCTGCTGCAGCTTCAAGCCATGGCCTCTTGTCCTGTCACTAGCTGCCATGGAGAGGAGCCCAACCCCTACCTGACTACAACTTCCCTTCAGGTAGTTGTAGAGGGCAATAAGGTCCCCCCTGAGTCTCCTCTTCTTCAGGCTGAATANCATCCAGATCATCAATAAAGATGTTGAACAGGACTGGGCCCAGGACTGAACCCTGGGGGACACCACTGGTCAAATCAGTCTCTCCACAGCAGACCAAGGCCATGATGTGAGAGAATCACCACAGCTTTACTGAATACAGAGCATAACGGGACAAAACCAAAGATGCCCACTATGTGCAATGACACTGAAAAAAGCACAGTGGGCTGTTGTAAACAGGCGTTAGTTAACAGAAAATGACTAGCAAACTTGTGAATATAGAAATCAGAAATAACTGTCTCACCATTTAGCTCCTGGACTTTGACAGTGACTGTAGCTTCTATACATGTACTCTATTCCTGTCCTACCCATTTAGGCTGGAAATCCCTATGCGTTCCTTTAGACCAATGCAAGTGCAACATATTGCTGTTCACTGGGCTAGACTCCAGTGACGCAAACCCCAAATATATAGGATCCAATTCCCACTTTTATTAAGGATTTTTGATGCCATTCTAGCTATGTAAATGCTTTTTAAACAGAAAAGTGAGAAGAAATATTTTAAGGCTTTTTTATCTAGAAAGAATGTAAGAAGAGATTTTAACAAAAACTATACAGGCACTGAGAAAAGGTCTTTGGCCTTAGCACAGTGCCTGAAGTCAAGCATACACCAAATACTAAAAGGGTAGCTTAAACCTGTATTCAGAATTTATCAAGGTGCTTGAACTACCTAGCATAACAAATAGTTTTTCAGCCAGTTGAAAAGTGTATTTTGAACTTGACAGAGCCTAAATAATGATTTTTATATGTCTTTGGCCAGATTCCAACACACTTACTTTGAATTTTTTCCTTATTTCCTGCTTTTCCTCTTCTTTTTCCTTTTGTTCTTTCTCCTCTTGGTCCATTCTTCTCTTTTCTTCCTTGTCCCACATCTTTCTTTTTTTCCCTGATGATCTGAAATTGCATTGCCAAGACTGAATGTAGCAGTGAAACAAATGTCTCTAGAGCTTTCTTACCCAATGTTAAAAAAGAACAACGTGTGATAGAGAAAAAAATGCTTCTCCCAGTAAAATCAAAACTACATTTTCTAAACTCTGGTGTGGTTGTAACAGATAAGAGTAAGCAACCTTTTCTTTTATTACATATGTAATTTAAAGTTACTGTCCTCAAGAGGCCTAGTATGTCAGGAGAGTATGTCCAGACGTAAGTGACTGGGTCTACATGTGTATGTCCAAACATCTCTGAGCAAATCTTGGCAAGTAAGCTTGGAAACAGATAGCAGTCTAGGAGTTGTGGCATGGGCTGCAGCTGGTAAATATCTACCCAGACCATAAGAAGTTGATGCAACCTGAACAGACGCCTGAGCTACCAATGGACAGCAGTGTTAAACCTAATAGCAACCTATTCTAGCAGTCTACAGAAATGACAGTCAGTCTTCCAAAACTCATCATAATTATGTCAAGGTATATTTCCTGCTGAGACTCATGTACTGGATGGTACTGAAATATGGGGTCTAGGATGTAATTAAGACTATGGCTACAGCTCTGCCATTTGCTGTCAACAGTTTAACTGTAAGAGCTACGTATTACCCTCTGGAACTGACTGAGTGATGTTCCCTCCTCTTCCTTTTTTGGTACTTTTACTAAGCTGATAATCTCAAATTATATTAAGGGAAAAAAATGAGGATCATTTAGTCATTCTACATCTGAAATAACTTTTTTTTTCTGCAGGAACTTTAGACTATTACTTATTCTGAGGGAATTAGAGCTTTTCTGTGTCTATTGTAGTACAGTGAATTTCATACATACATCCCATATGTCTCATCCAGCCTCTCATAGGAGTTCTAGAACTCCTATGAGTTCTAGTATCTAGAAAGCATAAAAACCAACCACAACAAGAAATCTAGCTGAGATCATAGTGCCTACAGGCTGAGCTTATATTTCCTCCCAGGCTATAATTCCAAACAATGATTCAGATGTGTTCCTTAGACCAGAAATCAGCTTTCTATTATCTTGATCACAGAAACCACATGATTTTATTGCAGGAATTTTTCCATCCCAGGACACAGATCTAAGTAGGAATGAACCTGTGAACAACCTAAGCTTCTCTAGGTGAAATGAATGAATACAATAATGCCTGGCAGGGACTGCAGTGAAATTGCCAGATGAAATATCTTTGTCAGCAAGTTTTTATTAATAAAGATACAATAGGCAGTAGAGTTTTAAATTACTACCTGATGTCACTTACATCTTCGTACATCTCTCCAACACTTTCTTGGCCCTACAAGAAAGATTCAGTTTTCAATGGCCTAGGTATATTTGGAAATACATGAAGAAACTGTACCTGCTATGTAAGCTTAATACAAACCATATAAAACCATTTACCGCAAAATGTCAATACAATTTAATTTAATCTTCCAAAATGAAGCTACCACATTTTTCAAACCTACTACCTTTTATTTTCGGCTTTGTTCTTACAATACCATAGCTATAAATTCTGTATTGTTACAATCACACTAACACATTGCTTAATGTAAAGTAGATGTTTTAATTTCAGTGTTTGTCCTGGAAAGCATTTATCTGCGTTGATGATTACACCTGCCATAATCAAATTGCCAGGGTTAGCAGTAGTTAAGCTAGAACACTAGGGATCTAAATGGAGCCCAGATTTGAGTCCCAGGGACTGTTTTAGTTCTAATACAGCCAGGTATTTAAAGACACTGATACAAAACTACACTTAACTGAAACAAGAGGTTTATTACTAGATAGAATGGACCCTTGTTTCTGGAAAATTTTGTTGCAGTAAAATGAAGTATCTGTTGAAATAGAAGGGGTATTGTGTCCAGTTCTGGGCTCCCCAGTACAAGAGAGACAGAAAACTACTGGAGGGAGTCCAGCAGAGGTCTGCAAAGATCATTAGGTGACTGGTGCATTTCTCTTATGAGGAGAGGCTGAGAGACCTAAGGCCCTTTAGCCTGGGGAAGAGAAGACTGAGAGGAGATCTTATCAATGCTTACAGATACCTAAAGGGTGAGTGTCAAAAGGATAGGACCAATCTCTTTTTCAGTGGTGCCCAGTGATAGAACAAGAAACAATAGGCACAAACAAGGAAGTCCCACCTAAACATAAGGAAAAACTTCTTTCCTTTACTGTACCTGAGAGTGATGGACTACTGGAATAGGCTGCTCAGAGAGGTTGTAGAGTAGCCCTCTCTGGACATTTTCAAAACCCACCTGGGTCACACTCCTGGACAACCTGCTTTAGGTTCACCTGCTTTAGCAGAGGAGTTTGACTAGATGATCCCCAGAGGTCCGTTTCAACTCCTACCACTCTGTGATTCTAGGATCACGGATGATAACACTTACCCTGTCTGTATTTCCATGGCCTATATGACAAAAAATAAAAGCAGAGTGGTTTTTTTTGGTATGCAGAAAACAACTCATTCTAGCATTAATCATTTGCAAACTGCTAATAGTATCAGTGATATTAATTAGAAATAGGCACAGGCTTGTGGTTTTTAATGAGGGTATGAATGCAAAAATCAGAGTTTTCTCAGGTTACTTCTGCCATACACTATAAAGTAGGTATATCAACAAAATAGTATATTTCACTGTGCATTTTTAAAAGTGGAAAATTTGTTTTAAAGAGTCTTTAGTGACATTGATGAATTTACCTATGCTATTTGTTTAAAAAATACCTATTTACACAAGAAAGTAATTGTTAAAATCTAATGAATCTAAACAGACGTCAAAGAACTTGCTTGTACCAGCTCACCTGCTAAATAAGGAGGCCAAAAGCTCTTTTTTGATAAGGCAGCCTGTACTCTGGGATGTGGAAGAAGAAATTCTGTGAATCTCCTGCTTCCCTGCTACTCTACAGGTAGCTAGGTAAGAGAAAAGGGGCTCAGTTTCAGCTCCACAGTCCATGCTGAGGTACACAGGGATGGCTAGCATACTCAGCGATGCATACCGTGCCTGGCACAGACCAAGTCTTTCCAAGGAGAGATCAGAAGCCAGATTGAAATTTTTTGTGTCACAGCCTGTTTCTCTGGCTGCTCCTGGTACAGCATAGCAACTTACTGCCTCTTATTGAAGGCAGAGCACAGAGTGACATTAAAAAACCACAGTCGACAAATATTTTTTAATCAAATGTAGAACAACAAATGCCTGCTTCACCAGAGCACACGACTTCAACTCTGAAAGAGCAGCATTCATGAAAATCTGATACTTCACAGTCCCAGCATATTTTTAATGACAAAAACTGGAACAGAAGGGAGATATTTAAAGCAGTTCCTGAGAGTCTGTCATATCAATTATAGAACAGTTAGCGTTGAGACAGCCATTCTCAGCCACAGAACTGCAGAACCAGTATAATAATTAGTTACACAAGTTGCTTATAAATAAAATATGCTGTTGCTTATCTCCTGTTGCTTTCAGGTTCTTATAGCTAACATTAATTAAGATGTATGCATCTTACCCAGTGAAATAAATTCAATGTCATCGTAATTTTCTTCATTATCTGGACTTCTGTAAAAATGAAAATGGACATATGAAACCTATGAAGATGGTTATGATTTCATTTTTATTCGTCATTGTTCTGATGTTTCTATCAGCTATTTCGTACAATGGCTGTACAGTCTGTTGAGTCCTATATGCTGCTTAAATACCAGTAAGATTGCCTAAGTTGTTCTTCTTCATTGAGATTCAGTTTTTCATATTGGGACACCTTGATCCTGAAAATGAAAGTAGAGAAAGACCCAAAGACGCTCTCAGATACCACGGACATGCAGGGCAGGGAGGCTCTGCAGAGGAACTTGGGCAGATTGGATCAATGGGCCAAGGCCAATTGTATGAGGTTCAATAAGGACAAGTGCCTTGTCCTGCACTTTGGGCACAACAAACCCAGGCAATGCTACAGGCTTGGGGATGAGTGGCTGGAAAGATGCCCAGCAGAAAAAGACCTTGGGATACTGTTGGACACCCAGCAGTGTGCCCAGGTGGCCAAGAAGGTCAGCAGGATCCTGGCTTGTATCAGGAATAGTGTGGTGAGCAGGAGAAGGGAGGTTATTGTGCCCTTATACTTGGTGCTTGTGAGGCCTCATCTGGAGTACTGTGTTCAGTTCTGGGCCTGTCAGTGTCGGAAAGATATTGAAATGCTGGAGCACGTCCAGAGGAGAGCTACCAAGCTTGTGAGTGGTTTAGAGAACAAGTCATATGAGGAGAGGCTGAAGGAGCTGGGCATGTTTAGTTTTGAGAAGAGGATGCTGATGGGGGACCTCATTGCCCTCTACAAGTACCTGAAAGGAGGTTGTAGAGAGGTGGGTGTTGGCCTCTTCTCCTTAGTAACTAATGACAGAACCAGAGGGAATGGTATGAAGTTGTGACAGGGAGGGGTTAGATTGGATATTAGGAAGAAATTCTTTAGAGAAAGAGTGGTGAGGCACTGGAACAGCCTTCCCAGGGAGGTGGTTGAATCACCATCCCTGGAGGTAAGAGACATATAGACATGGTGCTCTGGGACATGCTCTAGTGGGCAGGGGTTGTGTGGTGTTATCTGTGTTGGTTGTGGGTGTGTTTTGGGTTTTTGGTTTTTTTTTCATTGGACTCAGTGATCTGAGATGTCATTTCCAGCCACAAAGATTCTGTGATTCTGTATGAAAAATATAATAGGCAGATGGGCTGACTGAATGGAAAGAATCTGTTGGGCTTTTTAACCATTTTTGCAGGTGCAGAGTTCTTATACAATACCAGGCTTTTGCTCAATGTTGAATATCACTCTAAGATGTGATCCTTGACTTGTAGGGCTAAAAGTCTAAGCAAGGGACAAGAGAAGCAATGGTATAAGGTTAGGCCAGGTAAAAGGTCTCTGATGGTGTTAGATTAAAAGTTATACCAAACTGAAAGAAACACAAAATTGAGAATATAACTAATAACATCAGGGACTTTAAATTTTATATCTTACCATATCTGAAAGAAAACTAGGGCTTACAGTCAGCATCAAAGAAGTGTAATCAAAGAAAGGACTTGAAAGCATAAAGTGGCGTTTTAAAATTGGCTTGGAGAAAGCTCTGAAACAGGGTGAAAGAAAAAGTATCAGCAACCAGGCACACATTTTCAGTAGAGGGCAGAGTCCAGAGGGCATACAGGAACTGGAGAGCAGAAGGACAATCTGAATTTCTCAGCTCCCTGGAGGCAGAGGACACACTTGACTCCCAAATATTTGGCTAGAAGGGTACTCGGGGAAGGTAGCCTGGTGCTCTGGCGACTAGGTGGTGTGGCAGTGGCGGTACCTGGGCAGGACTTTCCTGCAACCCCGAGTGCTGGAGCGGCAGTGCTGAGTTGATGTCACACCATCCCTGCTGGAATATGGCATGCTTGCTGACACACACCTCGCTAATGCTGAATATATTCTCTCTGACTGCCGTTTGCTGCTAGTTGCAGTAACTTATGGGAGAAAGCAGCTCATTATTCAGGCTCAGTTTTGATGCCAACACCAAAGCGCTTTTATCTCTTTGTCAAGGGTAGGTCCCCCTTTTGTATGCAGGTCTTTGAAGAAGGGAAAAAGGAGCCCCACATGCGACAGAGGCTTCTCACTGTTATCACAATACCCCACGATGCAGCTCCTGGTGAATCTTCACAACCAGTGCTGAGCTAAGTACCTCTAGGTTGCAAAGCTGCTTCCTGGGGTATATCAACTGCTAGACGACCCTCCCGGCTCTATTCACCCACAAAATGCAGAGGGAAGTGAAAAATCTAGCAGGGTGTCTGTTCCTTTCCTCCTCACGCTTCCAACAGGTCAGAAGGCAATTTAGGGCAACTGAATAGATGGGTGATTCAAGCTATTAAAAACTAATTGCAAACAGGCCATGGATGGAGTATGACAGGAAAAGTGATGTGAGATATCACTCCTTCAGAAACCTGAGACACCTGCAATCTTAATCTACTGCTGCATGAGCATAGAAATAAGACACAAAAACATAAAATATAGACCTCGGGGATTGTGTTCACTTACTTTATTTCAGAGCTGGGCTTGATGTTTCTGGGAGGCAGGCTAGGAGCTGCCAGGGCCTGCATGGATGGGTGAGAGGCTGGAGGTGGATGCTCTGTAGTAGAGTGTGGTGGAGTCTCATATTGGGACAGTGCTGCTGAGAAAGGTGCCATCTGCTTCTGGGGACCTGAAAAATAGCAGAACAAGCTGTATATAGCAAGCAAACAACTGAATAAACAGCCTTAGTCTTTTCATAAAATATTAGGATTAAATATCAGTACTGCACACACCACAAAGCAAATGTATTTTCTTAGATATATTTGTGTCTTATCTTACCAGACTAGAGACCCTCTGCCTAGAAGAATGTTCTGCCTACAGAAGATCTTATCCTTGTCTTTGCCAAAATATGAACAAGACACAAAAATATCAGTTCATCCAGTACATAAAATCTAGTGCTTTAAAACTAAATTATAATTTAATTCTACAATTTGCTTGAAAAGACCAACTAGAGTTTTGCATGAGCACTGATGCAGTCTTGCTGGAGTTCACTTTGCTCTGACACAGAGTTTCAAGGGAAGGGATGTGAGGTGGAAAGTGGTGTAGTGTATGGCATCCCTGCCCATGGCAGGGGTATTGGAACTAGATGATATTTAAGGTCCCTTCCAACCTGGGCCATTCTATGATTCTATGATTATATGGTATTTTTGGCATTGATTAAAAGGTGTACAGGTCTCTGTAAATCTTCAAATGTGTTTATAATGTAAGTTGTAAAATCCTAGAATCATAGAATGGTTTGGGTTGGAAGGGACCTCTGGAAGTCATCTAGTCCAACCCCCCTGCACTGGGCAGGGACATCCCCAACTAGATCAGCTTGCCCAGAGCCCTGTCAAGCCTCACCTTGAATGCCTCCAGGGATGGGGCCTCAACCACCTCCCTGGGCAACCTGTTCCAGTGTTCCACCACCCTCGTGGTGAGGAGCTTTTTCCTAATACCCAGTTTAAATCTACTCATCTCTAATTTAAAACCATTGCCCCTTGTCCTTTCACTGCAGGCCTTTGCAAACAGGCCCTCTCCAGCCTTCTTGGAAGTTCCCTTTAAGTACTGGAAAGTCACTAGTAGGTCCCCCGAAGTCTTCTCTTCTCCAGGCTGAACAATCCCAGCTCCCTCAGCCTGTCCTCATAGGAGAGGTGTTCCAGCCCACTGATCAATTTTGTGGCCTTCCTCTGGACCTCCACCATCAGATCCATGTCCTTTCTGTATTGAGGGCTCAATTTCCTAGTGAGCCCATACTAAGCTGGCATTTTGAGAAGCTGCACATAAGCTGCACAAAAGAAACAAGTGCAGCCTTAAAAACATGATGATGTAGTGCACCATTCACAGAAACTACATGAGTAGGCTGGTGTGCGTGTGTGCTGCTCTGAAGTCATACTCTGTATACAAGCCATAACCAAACCATAGTAACCACTGCATTGAGAGTTCATGTTGAGAGACGTTATTAAACACAACCAAATTAAATTGCTGTTTGGATACCATGATATTAAACTTAGAGTTTTGTTTCATGTGTCATGAAGGGATTAAAATCTACTCAGAGAGAACTGTCCCCAGCCCTACGGAGGGAAGTCCAAGAAAATTTAAGGCTAGGAGAGTAGAAGAAGAAAGCAAATTCACAGTTCAGTTAAAACCAATTGCAATCAAAAAGAACCCTCTTATCTTCTGTAGTAGATTTTCTTCAAGTTCACACATGTATAGTAAAAATGAAAATTGTGCCAAGTAAAAGAAACTTTCACCACATTTTACAAAAGTGGCTTAAACACAGAACAAAACAAACACAGAACAGAACATTTTCAGTAATTTTAGTATTATAATATATAATATTAAAGCTGATGGAGCAGATCATCCTGAGTGCCATTGTGCAGCACATGCAGGACAACCAGGTGATCAGACCCAGTCAGCATGGCTTTATGAAGGGCAGGTCCTGTTTCACAAACCTGATCTCCTTCTGTTACGGGGTGACCTGCTTGCTGGATGAAGGAAAGTCTGTGGATGTTATTTTTCTTGATTTTAGTAAAGTGTTTGACACAGTTGCCCACAGCATTCTCTTAGAGAAATTAACTGCTCTTGGCTTGGATGGGCATACGCTTCG
>VWZO01017869.1:19432-31793 GCA_013396975.1 Bucco capensis
GTGTTTAAGAGACGGCTGGATGTTGTGTTGGGGAGCATCATTTAGTGGGGTGATAGGGCTAGGAAAAAAGGCTGGACTCGATGATCTTCAAGGTCTCTTCCAGCTGTAACTGTTCTATGATTCTATGATTCTATGACACTTGGTGCCCTGAGGACAGGGAAAGACTGCAGATAGTGGAACTGAAGTCATCTCTGAAAAATCAAACAAGAAATAAAACTGAAGCTACGTTCAGGCTTCACGTGCACATAAAGGACTCTCATTTCATGAAACAGTGTTAAAGACCATCACTGTTTGGTAGTTTTGACCACTAACACCTCAGTTTCCAAATAGCCTCTTCTCTCTTCTTGAGACTCTCAGTATTTTCACATGCTGTGTTGCACTGAAGAGACAAATGCAGAAACTGATGCTCTAAACAAAGAAAGAGAAGAATAGATGCAGGGGAATGAGTTCCTCAAAACCCGTGCAGCTGTATGGCGACTAAGAGAAACAAGCTGCAGAGACTCTCCATAGAAAGTACCAAATATTCCATTACACTGCTGCCTGTGGTATTAAACTCCCGTAATCATGCCCAGAGCTTCAGCACTTACAGCAGAACTGTGCACAGAACACTGCAAATAATTTTCATGTGTTCTTGGGGAATCTTCTCAAACAACTTCCATATTTCAGTTGAATAAAATCTCACCTACATTCATGGAGAACAGTCATTTTTCAGAAAGTTCAGGACACTGAAGTTGCCTTGATGTAAAACTAGTGATTTTGACCCTTACTGTTCCTGGCTTGTAAAAGGGAAATAGTGGTACGTTTCTGGTAGCTTACATTACATCTAGAGAAAGATCCTACTTTCCCTTCATGTCTAGATATTGTGTTCAACAGCCTTAGGAGAAATCAACCTGTGTATAACAGTACTCTATAATTCCCATGCCTCTCCTGTGTGAACTTAAATTGAAACTAGTAATACACACAAAATAAGTCCAGCATTTTGGAACCCATGTGTTCTATGTAGTCAAAAGCAAGTTTCAGGGCAGGGTAAGAAAAAGATATGTATTCTCACCTTGCTAAAATCTTTAGTGTTATCCTGAGATGCTAATACCAAAAATATTTGCAAACTGAAGGGAAATACCAGCAGTGCCTGGAATCCTTATTGGAGTAACACATGCAACGAGCAGTACTTTGTGTTGTAGGAAATTTACAGAAACCAGTACTCCAGTTTTCCCCAGTCATTTCAAAATCAAAAAATAAATTGGACTCCTGTGTCGGGCTGATATGGGCTACACTACTGACAAAGCTGAAATGACAAGTCGCTATTTATCCCCTCACTAAATGCCAGGGTATCTCACTGCTGGAACAAGAAATTGGCATGTAGTTACTATCAACCTGAGTAGAAAAAATACAGTCAAATAAAAAAACAAACAAAAACATTTTTAGCACTCACACCTGCAGTTCACATCCATTGACTGAAGATACAAACCCTATTAAATCTATTTAATCTGTATTACAACAGAATGTGATTACTTGGCACAATGACAAATAATGGTTTTGATAATCTCCATTGAAGTAGGAAGCCATCCCACCCTGGCTACCTATTTCACCCTGACACCTATCCCATCCTACCAGAGGGTGATATAGCTTCAGCTATCCACATTTTTTCTCATACCTTTGCTGGGCTGCAGCAGTAATGTATATCTGCTCTCAAAGTCAATAGTGTTTACAAAATTCTAGTTAGCTCAGAACAGCTGTATTGCATCTTATCTGTGACACAGTAAGTTGCAAATGCATTAGCCTGGCCTCAAGTCTCTATACAGTCCAGACTTAACTGAAAAGATTTATCTCCTAATTATGTTTAAGGTATTAGGGTGTAGAATATAAACCATCCACTGCCTCAACTCAGAAATTTCTAGTCCAAGACTGCATACTAAACAAAACTGAAACTGAACAACACCACATACTACACTACCTTCCATTCCAAGTTCATTCTGATTGCACGTGCTTCACCATAAATACATTGCAAACATATGTAAGGAAATCTCTTCCATAACAAGACCATTTCTTCCACATACTTGGGGAAAAATATTCCTTCTTGTCATATCCTGAAAAGCAGACCGTCTCCTTCTTTCTTTAGCCTAGAGAATGGCCTTTGGCAATACCTTATTCCCTTTGACCCTCAGGCACAGTCTGAAAATCGCTTGGGGTCTTCTGTGGCCCCTGGTGTGANCTGTTGAACTCTTCTGCTTTTAATGATGTAAAGAAAAGCTGACAATGATCAGGTACTGCAAGGGGACTCCAAACATTCTGCCAAAAGAAATTTCTTCAACTTTGAAATTCTTAATGAATTTCTTTAGTTTTATTAAAAATTACTTCAGGATTTTTCAGGCAGTTAGGCAGTCAAAACTTTTGTGTTTTGAAAGAAGCATCCTGTCACAAAAGAAAATGCTTTTGATCTACTCTGCAAATGCAACATCAGTTTTCAGTTTTACTGCAAAACACCATTTCTGCATGCAAGATCTGAGAAGACTTTCTTTTTTTTTTTCTAGGGGTGCTAAGAACCTGCACAACATCTGCAGCAGCTGATCACCCACTTCCTACCTTATTCATAATATGCAGAGAGCTGTTTGCTGCTCCACTTCCCTAACCTGCACATACATTTAGATACAAGCCGTGGTTTCAGGTTTCACAATCAAACTGCTTTGGAGCTGCTCAACCTAAGTAGGTAAACATACATTACTGAAGCACAGTGCTTTTGATTGTGCTGTTATCAGACATGCTGTAACAACAGAGACAAGAAGATTGTTGTAGACACTGCTAACACCTTGAAAACAAAGACCACAGAAAGTTTCTCTCCTTGAGTCCAGACCCTTTTTAAGAGATATGCAGATACAGTCTTTTCTTCTTTTTTTTTTTTTACTCTCCTCATCTTTCCTGATAGTTCTTCCAGTTACAATTAGTTGCAAAGTTGGTTTTCAGCAAAATATATACAAAGTTAAAGAACGGGAAACTTTAAGCCAGTTTATGTCATACTTACTGAGCTCTACAATGAAATTATTAGTACAATTTGTGTTCATATTATTTTTTGGGGGTTATGGACAAGTTTCAGAACACTTGTGGCTCAGGTACAGCAGAGCTACTTGTGTACTGTAAGCATGCAACAAGCAAAAGAAGAAGGCTCATCTAAAGAATTTCTTCATGTCAATCAAAACAGATGTACAAAATAAAAAGATGTCAAAAACTAAAACAAGGAAACATAAGTAAGCTGAGAGTTAGTTCTATTAGTTTGACTGTTTTTCTCTTTAGCTGTTTCCTTTCCGTCACCTTGTATGATAGTTTTTTTACTTTTTTAATCTCTATATAAATTTTCCTTTCTGAGTCGTGTTCTCATAACCCCTTCACAAAGACTCCATTCTTATATTAAGTAATCCCAAAGGCATTGTGTTAAACCCATCTAGGACTGGCCCTGCTGGAGAGTGGACACTTTTTTAATACAACGTAACACATGTGTTTCATTCAGTCCCTTGATGAAGTCTAGACCTATTGAGAGAATATGTCAGACATATACTTTGATTCAAAACAGAAGTAACCTAAAACCAATTCAAACTGCATGTAAATGTGTATTTAAAATTTCTAGCAGGTAATCATTTAGGCCTGCTCAACAGAAGTAACAGGGACATTCACATGGTTTTTCTTAGGAGTCCTAAATATTTCTTTTGTTGTCAGACGTTACAGGGATGCAATAAGGAAAGCTAAGAACTTCCTTAGAACTAAACCCGGTGAGGGAGGTCAAGGACAACAAGAAAGGCTTTTTCAAGTGTGTTGGAGTCAAAAGGAAGTCTAGACAAAATGTGGGCCCTCTGCTGAATGAAGTGGGTACCCTAGTGACAGAGGATACAGAGAAGGTAGAGTTACTGAATGCCACCTTCACCTTGGGCTTTACTACTAAGGTCAGCTACCAGGAGTCCCAGACCTTTAAGACCACAGAGGAAGTCTGGAGGAAGGAAGTTTTTACCTCAGTCAAAGAGGCTTGGGTCAGGGAACAGTTGAGCAAACTGGACATCCACAAGTCCGTGGGCCCTGATAGGATGCACCCGCGAATGCTGAGGTAGATGCCTGAGGTCATTGCTAGACCGCTCTCCGTAATCTTTGATAGGCCCTGGAGAACAGGAGAGGTGCTTGAGGACTGGAGGAAGGCCAATGTCATCTCAATCTTCAAAAGGGGCAAGAAGGAGGATCCAGGTAACTATAGGCCAGTCAGCCTCACCTCCATCCCTGGAAAGGTGATTGAACTCTTGTTCTTGCCAAGTCAAGTCATACTTGACTAATCTGATAGCCGTTTATGATGGCATAACTAGATGGATAGATGAGGGGAGGGCAGTGGATGTGGTTTTTCTTGACTTTAGCAAAGATTTCGATACTGTCTCCTATGGTATCCTCACAGCCAAGCTTAAAAACTGTGGATTGGGTGATTGTACAGTGAGGTGGATTGGGAACTGGCTGAAGGACAGACCCCAGAGAGTTGTGGTCAGTGGAGCAGACCCTAGCTGGAGGCCTGTGACTAGTGGTGTCCGCCAAGGATCGGTGCTGGGTCCAATGCTATTCAATAAATTAATCAATGACCTGGACAGGGGGATAGAGTGTACCCTCAGCAAGTTTGTGGATGATACCAAGCTTGGAGGAGAGGCTGGCACACCAGCAGGCTGTGCCGCCATCCAGCGTGACCTGGACGGGCTAGAGAGATGGGCAGGGAGAGATTTAATGTGATTTAACAAGAGAAAGTGTAAAGTACTGCATCTGGGGAAGAACAACCCATGTATCAGTACAGGCTGGAGCTGTTCTGTTGGAGAGCAGTTCTGAGGGAAAACCCCTGGGGGTCCTGGTGGACAAGAGGATGACCATGAGCCAACAGTGTGCCCTCGTGACCAAGAAGGCCAATGGCATCCTGAGATGCATTAAGAAAAGCGTGGCCAGCAGATTGAGAGAGGTTATTCTCCCTCTCTCCTCTGTGCTGGTGAGGCCCCACCAGGAATACTGTGTCCAGTTCTGGGCCCCCAGTTCAAGAAGGACAGGGAGCTACTGCAGAGAGTCCAGCGCAGGGCCACTAGGATTATTAAGGGAGTGGAGCATCTACCCTATGAGGACAGGCTGAGAGAGCTGGGTCTCTTTAGCCTGGAGAAGAGGAGACTGAGGGGGCACCTCATCAGTGTCTACAAACATGTTAAGGATGAGTGTCAGGAGCAGAGCCAGGCTCTTTTCAATGTCATCCAGTGTTAGGATAAGAGGCAATAAGAGCAAGTTGGAGTATAGGACACTTAGTGCAAACACAAGGAAAAACTTATTCACACTGAGGGTGACTGTACACTATAACAGGCTGCCCAGGGGGGTTGTGGAGTCTCCTTCTCCGGAGAAGTTATATGAAAGATATCACAAACTGTTGTATCTAAGGAAGTAATCAAGGGCAATGAGTTTAAATACTAACTTGCAACGTTTTTTTTGTGAACTTTTTCTTCCTAACACACGACACCAAGTAGTACCTAAAACAATTTCTTCATTGAAATACCACTTTCTCAAGCTGTGTAGGGTTTTATGGCATGCTACAGTTCATGTGTACAAACAGAGGTATCACATCATTACATACAGTTATCCCCACACTACCCTGAACAATGTTGATATTAGTATCATTTGTCTTAGAAGGAGATGATTTGGCTTAAGTTACTATTTTTTTTATCCCCTTACACATTAATACTGAGCTTTTGCATAACATCATCCAATCTAGCACTGAGGTAAAAAAGGAAAACCTACATTGACCTTTTAAGTCTAGATTCTGCAGTAAACAGCCGTGACATTCTGGGATAATAAAATTCCCTGTTCTTTATAAACTTGGAAGCTGCCATTTCATCATGCGGTCGAGTAAGAGCAACAACTAACTGGTTCTACAGGGCTGTACAAAGATGTTTACTGTCCTTGGGAGTGGTGCTTGACTGTTAATTACATTGACAACAACGTGGTGTGATAACTTTGACAATGCACCTCAAATTTTAATTTCAGCTTTCTCTCTCATTGTCTTACCCAACTCAAATAGCTTTGTCACTGTGTGGGTACAAAATCCATGGCAGAGCAGAACCTCAACAAGGATTGTAGCCACACCCAATAACCTAAATTACAAATTGTGAGAATTTTGTTTTCTTCTAGATTCAGTACAGTTACCTTTTCTTCTCACAACACACATATCTCGTTGATTCTGAGCTGATGCAAATATGTTTTACTCTCAGGGAAAATGGCTATAATGGGACATAACACAGGAATTTACCATGGTGTCATGTACTATCAGTCCCAGACAGAAATTTCTTAAAGCCTGTCTTAAATGGAAAATAGCAATGCATCAAGAGTAAAACATTTCTCAGCAAGACATTTATATCTGCAAATTATCAAGAAAAGTTTTTAATGACCAGGTGAAAATTTCTAATCCAGAGCAAGGCCAACACCAAACCAACATGTTTTTATATTCACACAGGCATGATGGACACTTTAAATCCTTCATTCAAATTTGACTAAGACTGCTGCATCTAAAGTTCTTCATCCTCTGATGTTTGAAGTTATTTCATACCCAAAAAAGTGTAAATCAGCTTCCATGGGAAAGGATAACAACCAAAGAATAAAGGGGTGAATTGATACTTCCCAGAAAGCTGAATCCAAACTCCCTGTTTAGATGAGGCAATACAAATTTTTCTGCACCCCAGGTACTTGCCCTAATGTAACTATAAAAACTGCCATGTGGGAGCTTTTCTATTCTCAAAGGACAAAACAAAGCCTAACATATGCCATAGTATAGATTCAAACTCTTGGAAGTTAGATCTCAAATCAGTGTTGGAAGGGAAAAAAAATTCCATTTACTTGTTCTTCTTTTTACTCAGCATCTGAATCACAGCAGCAAATTTAGAAGCTGTGCCAAACTGCTGTTTATGAGGACAAAGTAATGAGCAGGAAGAATTTGTGCTGTGGGGGTGGCATCATCCTGACTTGACTTTGATTCTTGAAATGACGGTTAAAAAAAAGGGGGGGGGAAAGGAAAGAAAACAATACAGTTTAACTGTCTTTCCAAAGCAGGTAGGTTTTGTCATTCAAGTTTAATGTTTGAAGAATTTAATCACCAATGAATAACTGTTGAGTTTGTTCAGGATTTATTCTAGAACACTTGGTCTCTCCACCAGAACTATTCAATGGAGAGTTGTGGCCCCAAGGAAATGAAGTGCATTAATGTCAACATGTCAGTCTGAAGTTCAGGGTCACTATGAAAAGCTTTATGTTGATGTGATTTTCTAAATCTGTCAGTCTTGTTGTGAGTCAAAGACTCTTTAAGTAGAAAAGACCATGTCTGACCCTTCAGTTCTACTTATTTGGGTGTATATTTTAGAACATGTTTGAAGAATCACCTGTGCCATCACCCTAGGCAGCTCCATCCTTAATGTCATGTTCCCTGTAAGGCTCATCCAGGCCAGTGGCTGCACTAGTGATAGTGATGACTGGAGATCCATCTCCTAGCAAAATATCTGGCTTTATCCTTATAGCCCTGTTCACAGTATTCATTTCAAATGAGTAGGATGAAGCTTTCTGACACTCAGTTTTAAAAAGATGATGAAAAAATGCTGTGTCTATAACCGCATGAGAATTAGAAAAAAAATTGAAGAAACAATAAACAAACAAGACAATTTCCCCATTAATTACTTAAAAATAAAAAAAATGGTATTTTCAAAAATTAATTACAGGTTTGAGTATTTCCAGCCTTTTTCAGGACTTCACCAAGTTTTAGCTAGCAAAGCTCTTATTGTTTTTGTTTCATAAAAACATTTGCTGGTGTCATTTGCTGAAAATGCTGCCTTTTCCATTTTGAGACTGCTCTAGGCCCTCAGGTAAAGCCAGTCATGCTGAACAATGCTCTATGGAAAAGAGGTAGCTGCTCAGATTATTGTATACTGACATATTTCTTTTAAAGATATACACAAATAAACACCATTTGAGGATATGGCATTGATCATGGATTTGTAAGAATATTTCTACAAACGTAGGGTGACACAAAAATCAGAGGGTATCAGCTGACAAGAAAATACATTTTATACTATTGATACGCTCCTAATTTTTGAGTGGAATGAATAATAACAGAATATACAGCTGCATACAAACCCTGTGGTTTTAGTGTGGCTTTTTTGTCTTTAGAGAAAGTCAGCTCTGAGCTTTTTTCATCTGCTTATAACCCCTTTGAATGTCTTCTGTCTCAAGAATAGCAGTTATATGTGCATTCAAAGCTACCAAATCACAAGACATACAGTATTCTAAATATAGAAGGCATGAGGACAAATTTTCTATCAAATGAATTATATGAATGTACCTGATGTACTGAACACCCACAGTGCGGAGTTACTCAGAGCACCTGTCGTCAGCTACAATAGCACGTAACTTTAACACTCTGAAGCACACCATTGGGCATCTCCTTTTCCCATTGACTACAACGAAAATTTAAGAGTCTAAGTCTGATCTGTTTAATTAAATTTAAGAGAGATGGTTAAGGCATACTAAAGTAGGTGAAATGACCCTCATTATCAGAAATTACTTGGCTGTGTGTATCACCTGATACAATTAGTTGCAGGACATAACTTGTTAAAATTACTTGAGCTAAAAAAATGTATGTGAGAGCTGAATATATTCTGTCTCCTGAGCTCAATGCAGACAGCATCGAGAAATGAAATTGAAAAAAGAAATAAATGAAAAAACACACAAACCCTCATATGTAAAAATTTGCATAGTAATTTCTGTCCTTATTTCTGTTCTTATTTCTTTCATGCCAAAATCAAGAACAGCTTTCCTTTGGACCCATACGACTTAAAATCTTGATTTTAAAATGTGATCAGAATTTCTGATGCAAGCACACTTCCCTGCACCTGGTGTTGAAAGAAGAAAGAGAAAGCCTCCTTCAGCTACTATAAAACTTGTAATAGAAATGTGTCAATTGGCATCACTCATTCCAACTGACCTAGCTGATTTCAACTTTCTAGAATTTTTGAAGAGTGCCTAAAAGCTTTGGAGGAAAACCTTAGCATGAAAGTTTGAAAGACGACTGTTTAAAGGGAGAATTAAGGACATTCAGAAACTCTGCGGAACTGATCTCTCCTTCAAAGAGCTGACAGTGGATATGCACACCTAACTTTAGGAAACTACATTTTTACTGGAGGTTTTCAAGGTCAGATTTTAAGCGACCCAGAAACAGCTTATATCACTGTTGCAACTTGTCTCATGCAGTGAAAGAAAACCTGCTGAAGAGGACTGGAGTCACAACAGCTTCTTTTTCACAGGGATTTGTGTCCTCCTAGGTATTTCAAATATATTTACAAAGGCTCTCATCACACACAAGACCATCTCAAATTTTACAGAAACCTGGTGAACAAGTCTTATTATTCGTGCTTGGATTACAGCCATCAGAAAGTTCAGAGGCTTGATTCTCACAGAAGAAGCCTCAGGGGCTACTAATGGCCACACTACTGAAGTCATGCAAAACTAACAGAAAATAAGTCCAGGAGAAGCTTTTGGGGACTACATTCAGATTTGGGTATAAAATTGGTGCAGCTTCATGTGGGAAAAATTATGTAATTTTGCATGTGCCCAGAAAGTTACTATACAGAACAGGACACACAACATCAGCATCTTATTATAGGAAGTTAGCACTTAAATACCTGTTGACAAAAAAACTCCCTGCCACAAGTTATAGCTACATGTAAATAATTTTGAAAAACAAATAAACCTAGTACAGAAAACATTCATCTTACATTTTATCACTGAGAAATGGAGAATACAGTTTTAATTTCTATCCTGTACTAAAGAAACACAAGCATAAGTTTAATCTTTAAGGTGTTGTCTGATGAACAAGTCTTGCATTGTTTCTGAACAGGAGATTTCAACTGAAATGAACTGAGTACTAAACACATAAAAAAGCCAATATTCAAGAAAGAAAGAACTGAGAGGACTCACTGTCTTTTGGATTCATCTTCTTGAACTTTGCTAGACCCACACGAGGAGGTCTGCTGGGCTTCTGCTGTGGCAAGCCCAGCTTGCCCAGTGGGGTCAAGGCATTCCAAGCGAGGATTCCTGGGGTCTGGTCCCCATCTTCTTTCTCTTGTGATCCACCTGATGGCCTTCCTGCTTCAAGCACTGTATCCATCTTACAGAATTTATGACAAGAGGAACTCGATTCCTCTTGGATGGGTTTCTCTAGAAAAATGTGCTCTGCAGAAATATATTCTCTTTCTTCGGTCTTTTTGTCCACGTTTTTGGAGGTGGTTTGAGGTAAGTTGGAGTGGTGGCTCGTAGGCTTCAAAGCAATGTTAGAAAAACATGCTTCTGCAGCACGCTTATTGGTTTCATTGATTTCCTGTGCTGCTGTAAATGACAGTGTATTTGATCTAGGGCCTGATGATAGCTCTTCTTTCAGGAAAATGTTTTTACTGGAAGTTTCTTCACTGTGGGAGACTTCATGGCTTATAGAGAGTTTCTTTGCAAAAGGTGGTTCAAAGGAAGGAGGCTTGGGCTCATTTGCTTGTATCCCAGACATTAGCTCTTCCCTAACTTTTGTTTCTTCTGAAAATGCTGATTTTGCTTCACTGTTCTGTGGTGGAAAACTTGATTTTGGTTTTGTTTCCAAAGGATTTTTTTCTTTCTCATGGGGACCAAACTTAAGGAACTTGCTACATGTAGCTTTTGTAGACCAAGGTTTTGGGTTTTCTTTTGCCAAACCACTGGTGGGGAACATAGAGCATCCAGATTCTTCATAATGTTCTCTATTAGCTGGCTGAAGCTGAACTCCAAACTTTACTGTCTCTGATTTAAAAGGCTTTGGATCCTTTTGTGTTTTATCATCAGTTGAAGATGTGACAATGGGAGAAACCTTAGGAAGAACAGATTTCTGAGAGGTACTGGGTCCTGAAGAAGAAGATACATTTCTTGGATTTGCAGTTTTCTCAAATAGTTCTATTTTTGCTTGTAGGCCTGGATGTATAGTGTGTCTTGGGGCTTTGAAGGGTTGACTATTACCAGAAACATCCTCTTGGGACCTGCTTTTCTTTGCAAATTTCTCCATTAATTCCTTCACATTTACTCTGACATCCTATAAGCACAAAGAAGAGAAAAACAGAAGCAATGAGAAAGTCCCCGTTGCAATGTTCACACATACTGTACTTTAAAGAGTTTCCTGGTCTGAGGCTTATACTACTGCTGATTGGCTGTGGAGACACTGTAGCGTATCTTCCTGTAGGGTTAAGAGAAGCTGAACATTTTGTTATATCCTTGGTAGGGTTATAAAAGCTTTTAAAATTTTCAGTTCAGGTACTACCTTTAGAGAGTGGTCATGCAGCTTCATTTGGGCATACTCTGATTTCTGTTTATTACTGAAACTGGGAACTGAGCACTTAATAGAGACAAGAAAATACATACTGCTTTAAAATGTATCCCTAAAAATATAAGTGCCCTGCAGTGAGAAGCACAGACTGTACTAGAACATAGATTATGTACCCTACTGGCATTATTTCTGCCAAATCTTTGGAACACTTCATGTTACTTTGCGAAAACAGAAATCCTAGTTTGGGGCGTACATCTCAGTTTTTCTTTCCCTTCTCAGACATTTTTCTGCCCTGCTGCTCTCCCCACCCTTGCTTTGTCCTTGTTTCTGTTCCACATTTTGTATCTGAAAAACCTGTGCATGTGTGGATAGAAAACGAAAATATGTGGAGCAAAGGAGGAAAAAATGACAATCAATACAGCCAGATACTGTCAAAGATACTTAACTTCTTGAGGGGACAAAGATGATGTTGAAGAATTTCCGGTGGATGAACCTCAGCTTCATTCTAAAATGTTTTAATTGGTCAGTCCTATTCAATACCTTTCAAGACCAGTCCTTAGTATGGACTTGTAAAAGTTCAATACACTTGAATTCGGTACAATTAACACACAGTGTGGTGAAGGATGGGGGCAAAGAGGACCGTCTTGCTCCTCCTGTGCTGGGCTGGATCCACCAGGAACCTTCTGGTCCCAGGAACCTTCTGCAGCAGGGAGTCCTTTCCCTGCCAACAGTGGCAGCTGGGGCAGAGCTATGGCAGGTTTGCTGGTATATTTGAGTCATAACTTGTTTAAATGAGATCTATTTTTTTTTAGGTGAGACACAGCATGCGCAGAGCTGGACCCACCCTTTAGTCCTAAGGTTCATCTGCCAGGGCCTAGCAAGCTTGGACACTGGCAGCGAAGTCCTTAGGACAGAGNGCCATGGGACAAATCAGCTCCACTCAGGATCACTCAACTCTCCTTACCCCCAAAGGCTCACAGGTCACCACCAGGA
>VWZO01017870.1:0-12960 GCA_013396975.1 Bucco capensis
TATGGTACCACCAAGCCTGGCCATCCTACGTGACCCAGCCTGGCATGGCACAGTGCTGCTGGGATGGCACTGCTGAGCCTGAGCAGGCTGCACAGGGATGGAGCCACAGCATGACCTGGCATGGCAGAGCCCAGCCCTGCAGCCAAGGCACAAGCATGCTGCTGGCAAGGAGCACTCATCCAGCACAGCCTCTGCTCCTCTTCTTGAGGTCCTCCCTCCAGAAGCCAGGCCTTGCCCACAGGCAGAGTGGCACTGCCAGCTGGCTGCAGTGCAGGAGGGTGCCCTGAGCTGGCCTCTGCCAACCCACCTGCCCAGGGAAAGAGCAGTGAGCAGGACAACTACATCCCTGTGCAAGACACAGTCAGATGCACCACGCACACTGCAGGACATGGACACAACCACTGGAAAAGCACAAACCTCTGGAGACCTCCTCTGGTTTGGTGGCTGTGAGAAGGCCAGAGACTGTCTCCATTGTGATGGGAGCTGTGCCTACCAAAGGGTGGCAAAGGAGCTGTGCTGCAGCCCTGCTGAGAGGTGACTGTGCCAAGTGTGCACAGCCCAAGCGTGGATGCTCAGTGATCCTTGAGCTTCCACCAGGAGCTGCCTGCAGGGATTGTGTTTAAAGCACTGGCTGATTGGGGTAATCATGGGAGCACAGAGTGCATTAGCTGGGGAGCTTTATAAAGGGAAATTAAAATAAAATTGGATGTGACAGAAAAGTACATGGAAAATTAGGATAAGAATATGAATATTTATGGCTGCAGGAGCGTGTGCTGGGGAAGTGCTTCTCTGTGCTCCCTGCCACCCTGCTGCTGTGGGTCCTGGGGATGGACTAGCCACGGGGAGCATGTCCCAGTCCCACAGCACCATCTACCTGCCCTCAGAAAGGAGTTTGGCAGGTGCTAGAGGCTGTGGCATCCCTGTTGCATGCCCATGTGCCCCTTGTACCCTAGGGGATGGCTGCAGGGCTGGCGTGTGCTGCTGTTGGTGCAGGAGGAATGATGGAGAGCAGCCCAGCTTGGGAGCATGGCTGGTGGCAGAGGGTTGGCACCATGCAGTGTTGGCACACACCGAGGCTGCTCAGGCAGGAATTAGGGCACTAGGACAGAAGCTCAGCTTGGCAGGGATGGCAAAGCACAGCTCTCCTCCTGCCTGCTGAGGCTCTGGCAGGGCTTGCACTGTGGTGAAGATGCCACCACCTTACTGGGGACCACAAGCTTCCCTCCACCCCACCCAGAGCAGGGTGCTGCCCTCAGCATCCCTGCCTGGTGCCCAGCCACAGGCTCCTTGCTGGACCCAGGGACAGCCATCCCCCCTGTCCCCTCCTGCTGTCACACTTAGAAGCCATTAAAATAATTGAATGCTTTAAATATTCAGTGCTCAGCTTAAATATTCATTAGCAAAGTTATTCTGATTGCTAAACTGCATCAGCACAGGCTGGGAAATGGTTCTTCTCCACAGAGTTCTTCCCCCACCCCACTGCTGTGCACCCTCACCCTCACATGGGCACATACACATGTGTGTGCACGCATGCACCTCTGCACAGGCATCACACAGAACGATGCCCATAAACACACTCCCAGTGTGGCTACTGGCAGCAGTGGAGGAAGGCACTAGGGAGTATATTTAGGCAGCTGGTTTGGAGCTGTGCTCCCCTAGAAAGGCTGGGAGGGGGCTCCTAAGCCAGCCCCAGCTGCAGCATCCCCATCACTGGCCAGGCTGGCAGCAGCAGCCTAGATGTCACTCGAGGAGCACTCTGGGGATGTCCTCCCCACACCCCTAGAGCTGCGTCAGCCAGCCTCCTGGCACAGGCTGTCCCTCTCCAGTAGAGGAGGCTGTGGGTGGTGGGCTTGCAGCTGAGCATCCTTGAGACAGCACTTGCATTATCTACGTGCTTTCACAAGGGGTAAGGACAGATTAAGGCTTGAGTCATAAAGAAACAGTACTGAGAACCCAGCCAGAGCTGAGCTCACTGCCTGGGAAAGCTTTGCTTTGAACCCCCCCCTTGCCCACCCCAGCTGCTCCTAACCAGTACCCCAAGTGCTTGCAGTTCTGCCAAGCAATTGTGTGCTGGGGACAGGCAAAGGAGCCTTTAAACACAAAAGGAGGGTTTGCTCTCCTCTCTGCTGGGCTGATCAACCCAGCTGGGACCGTGGTAGCCACATCTTTACTCCTAAGTGCCTGCTGCATCATCCCATCCCTCAGGCTGGCTCATGGCAGGGATGTTCTCCTCCAGCTCTGCACATTGCTTTGCCAGGCTGATGGCAAGATGTGCCCAGTCTTGGCTGTACCCCAGTGCCCTTGGCTCTGGTGAGAAGGCAATACTCCACTTTACCCACTGCTGGGTGTTTTCTTGGCCCCCGGAAAATGACCAGGATGGCCTAAACAAGGGTGTGAAGGAGAAGAGCATGAGTGGAGCATCCCCTGGGAAGCTGGGGGGGGGGCAAAGTGGGAGCTGCTGGGAACTCTGGGAGGGGTAAGAGCTCTGCACTGCACTAGGGCTCTCGAGCTCCTCTCATCTTCTGCTGAGCTTGACAGCACTCTGGTCTGATCTTCCATTAGGAGACAAAAGATCATTGCTTGACACCTTTGTTCCTAGAACTAAGACACTCATCTAAGAGAAGAGCAAGAGGAGAAGAATCAAGAGCTGATATAACCAGGGCTGGGAGCAAAGGATGCCCTGAAAAGAGGAAAACAACTTGCCAGCAGAAGTAAGCCCTCTGCCATTCTCTGGAGGCAGGTGAAACCAGAGACACCACCTGCTTTTAAAAGGCTTTTCCTTCTTCCCTGAGACAAATGAAGGTGCTGAAGCACCAAAGGGAAGCCTGTGGGCAGCCCACAGGTCCCCAGCCAGGCAGGCACATTGCTGCTGTCCCCACCTTCCCATCTGGACTCCTGCAAGAGGCAAGATCTGAAGCTCAACACCTGCAGGACTCGGGGCACCAAGTCCATCATGTGAAATCTCAGAGGCCCCAGATGGTGCAGTGAAGGTCTGCAGCTGCTCAGCACCTTCCTGGGTGAAACCTGGCAACCACAGCCCTTGCCAGGAGCATCCACTGTCCATAAAGAATCACAGAACTCTCAGGGTTGGAAGGGACATTCAGGCTCCTCTAGCCCCACCCCCTGTGCCTGCCATGGGCAGGGACACCTGGCACTAGAGCAGCTTGCTCCCAGCCCCAGCCAGCCTGGCCTGCAACACTGCCAGGGATGGATGGGGCTGCCAAAACCTCTCTGGGCAACCTGGGCCAGGCTCTCCCCACCCTCATGGGGAACAACTTCTGCCTAACATCCAACCTAAATCTCCCCTCCTCAAGCTTGGATCCATTCCCCTAGTCCTAGCACTGCCTGACATCCTAACAAGTCCTTCCCCAGCTCTCTTGTAGCCCCTGCAGATCCTGGCAGGCCACAAGAAGGTCTCCTGGGAGCCTTCTCTTCTCCAGACTGAACAATCCCAACTCTCTCGGCCTGTCCTCATAGGAGAGGGGTTCCAGCCTCTGATCATCCTTGTGGCTCTGCTCTGGACACATTCCAGCACCTCCAGATCTTTCTTGTCCTGGGGGCTCCAGAATGGGATGCATTACACCAGGTGGGGTCTCAGTCTTACCAGAGTGGAGTAGAGGGGGAGACCTTTGGCCTCTCTCCCAGGACTCTGTCTCTCCAGCAGCTGGCTGCCAGGGAGTTTATTCCATGTGGGTCCTAGTGCCTAAGTGGTCTCCCGTGTGCACAGGGGTGCTGGCATGTGTGGGAGCACAGAGAGAGGCAGGGCCTCCCTGGCAAAGCTCTGCAAACAGCACAGATAAACTTGTTCCTCAAACACCTAAAGCAAGCTTAGGTTTAAAGCAATCAGGCTCCCAAAGACAGCTTCCCCGTGCATCTCACACGCTGGAGCTGCTGCCTTAATCCCCGGGAGATCAGGGACTTTGCCGCTGCGCTTGCCGTTCAGATTTGCACGGAGGCAGGCACTGGTGTCAGGGGAGGAGGGGGCTCCATGCTCCCCTCCCTGTGGAGGCTGTTTGGGGAGGGGAGCTGGACCTGTGTGTGAGACCCCACCAGGAGTACTGCATCCAGTTCTGGAGCCCACAGGACAAGAAAGATCTGGAGCAACTGGAAGGTGTCCAGAGCAGGGCCACGAGGATGCTCAGAGGCTGGAGCACTTCTGCTATGAGGACAGGCTGAGAGAGTGGGGATTATTCAGTCTGGAGAAGAGAAGGTTCCCAGGAGACCTTCTTGTGGCCTTCCAGGATCTGCAGGGGCTACAAGAGGGCTGGGGAAGGACTTGTTAGGCTGTCAGGTAGTGCTAGGACTAGGGGAATGGATCCAAGCTAGAGGATGGGAGATTTAGGTTGGATGTTAAGCAGCAGTTGTTCCCCATGAGGGTGGGGAGAGCCTGGCCCAGGTTGCCCAGAGAGGTGTTGGCAGCCCCATCCATCCCTGGCAGTGTTGCAGGCCAGGCTGGCTGGGGCTGGGAGCAAGCTGCTCTAGTGCCAGGTGTCCCTGCGCATGGCAGGCACAGGAGTTGGGGCTAGAGGAGCTTTAAGGTCCCTTCCAGCGCTGACAGTTGTATGATTCTGTGATTCCTTGGCTGCTGCAGATCCCAGATGAGAGCAGAGCAGGGCTGCCTGCCGCTCCGCGCGGCTGCCGAGTGCCGGGGAAGGAGTCGCTGCTTGCTCTGATACGATTTAATCAGCCCTATAATTAGATTAATTTGTTGATTTGATAGCAACCCAATTTCTCGCCGTTGGATTTGTTTATGTGTGTTTTAGGCTTGAGTTTGGCAATAAAATAGGAACTGAGGAGGTGGGAAAGTCCCTCTGTGTGCCCAGGCTCTGCCTGGGCTGGGCACATGCATTCTCGAGCTCTCCCAGCTCCTAGTGTGGGGCAGGAATCACAGAGTCACAGAATGTTAGGGGTTAGAAGGGATCTCTGGAGACCATCTAGTCCTGCAACCCCCCTGCCAGAGCAGGAGAACCTATAGCAGATTGCACAGGATGGTGTCTAGTCAGGTTTGGAATATCTTCAGAGACAGAGACTCCAGCACCTCTCTGGCAGCCTAGGCCAGTGCTCCACCACCTTCAAAGTAGAGGAGTTCCTCCTCATATGGGTAGGATGCAGCTAGAGGAGGGTGCATCCCTGTGAGGACAGCTGGAGGGGGATGGAGGTACCTGGAATGGTCCCTGTGGCATGAGACACTCCACAGCCTGGGCTGGGCTCAGGGCAGTAGCTGCAGGATCAGAGTGGCTGCAGCCCCCCACAGCCTGGGGTCTCTCACAAAGGTCAGTTCTGCTTGCTGAAGGAGGTTGCATTTTGTTGTGATAAGTGGGTACACAGCTGACCTGAACCTGCTGCATTGTTGCCCCTCATGTGGGCAGAGGAGCTGCAGCCAGTCCCACCCCAGCCACATCCCCCAAAAAGGATGAAAAAAACCCCAAAACTTGCTTGTTTGAGGGGATTCTGCAAACCAGAGGATGCTGGTGCTGACTCAGTGAGGCAGCAGGAAGAAAGGGCTTTGCTCACCCCTCTGGGTTCTGCTGCCAGCTCATCCAGCCTGGCAGCATGGCATGGCAGCCAGCAGCTGCTGCTGATGGATGTGGAAGGACGTGGCCCTCAAGATGCTGCCTTCAACTATGGGCTCTGCACAGCCTGGAGCTGCCTGCCCTGCTCCCAGACCTTGCCTGTGAACAGGGTGGGAGGAGCACGAGGGTGTGCACAGGGCAACAGTGAATCCTGCCTGTCCTCATCCTCCTCCTTGCTGCTCTCCCGTGGATGTGGGAGGACAGGAAGTGTATCACCATGCAGCATCTGAACGTGCCTGTTAGATGCTGGAGTGTGTCCAGAGAAGGACAAGGAAGCTGCTGAAGGGTCTAGAGCACAAGTGTTGTGAGGAACAGCTGAGGGAACTGGCGTTGGTTAGCCTGGAAAATAGAAGGCTCAAGGGAGACCTTCTCACTGTCTACAGCTCCCTGAAAGCAGGTTGGAGCAAGATGGGATCAATGTCTTCTCCCACAGAATAAGAAATAGGACAAGAGGAAACAGCCTCAAGTTGTGCCAGGGGAGCTTTAGGTTGGATATTAGCAAAAATGTCTTCCCCCAAAGGGTTTTCAAGACCCAGGGCAGTGGTGAGTTGCCATCCCTGGAGGGATTGAAAAGCCATGGAGATGTGGTGCCGAGGGACATGGTTTAGTGGTGCCGAGGGACATGGTTTAGTGGAGACCTGGCAGTGCTGGGTTAGCAGCTGAACTCAATGATCTGAAAGGTCTCTTCCAAAAAAATGATTCTCTGAGTCTCTTCTATTCCCTGATTCTAGGATTCCCAGCTGTGGGACAGCTGCTTGGCTACCCTACCACTGCCACCAGCTCACAGCCACCTCCTGCAGCAGGTTATTCCTTCCCCTCAGCAGCAGCTAAGGTAGCATCCCCCTTTGCTGGGCTGGCAGCTGCCCTGGCAGCCCTTCCCTGCCACCTCACAAAGGGAGCAGGCTGAATAATTAACATTAAAGATAATGATTGTGGGGAGGGCTCTGGCAGACTGGGGGAAGGCAAGGAGGAGAAAGGCAGGCGAGGAGCGAGCGCCAAGGTTTGCTGGAGAAGCTGGTGGAGGAGCTCTTTGATGGGCAGCTCCTTTGATCAGAGATCTGAATATAGCCCTCACGTTTCCTCCGTGTGAGCCTGCTGCCTAATTACCAAACGGCAGAGCCTCTCCCAGTCCTCAGCACGTTGCTCTGATAGATTTCACTGTGGCCAGCCTGGAGAAGGACATCGATTCTCCCCCCCCAGCAGCAACCTCATGCTAAACATTGCCTCCTACTGATTGATTTTTTTTCCCCTTCTTACCCCCTCCCCCTTTTCTTCCTTTTTCTTTATTTTCATTAAATCATTAATCAAGGAGAAATCTAAATTTTGATCATTTCTATGGCTGGAGAGGAAAGAGAGGAAAGTTCTATTGCCATAGAAACCGTTGCCTACCATTCTCAGCCTGGGAGCAGTCCCTCTTGTGCTGTCTCTTGTCAAAAGGCGTAATTGTTGCTCCTGATCTTCACTGCTCAATTAGCAGTGATGTCTCCCTTCAAGTTAATTGCTGGAGATGGGAGGAAGTAGGACAAATGTAACCTTTTAGATGAAAAGATCTCTCCCCCCCACTCCCCTCCGCCTTCCCCTCCTTTCCTCGCTTACATGTGCTTGAGGGCCCCTCAGCAGAGAGCTGCAGAGGGAGGGGAGACCCACCAGCCCAGTCACTGCATGCTCCATCATTCCTGGGCTG
This sequence comes from Bucco capensis, assembly GCA_013396975.1. Taxonomy (NCBI): domain Eukaryota; kingdom Metazoa; phylum Chordata; class Aves; order Piciformes; family Bucconidae; genus Bucco; species Bucco capensis. Next base: position 7,258 of record VWZO01017870.1, read on the forward strand.
GAGACCTCTCCCCATCTTCCTCACCCCTTTACCCCTCTGGATCCCCCCTCCCTGCTTCACTCTGCCTCTTCCAGCAGCATTCCCGCCAGCTCAGCCTCTCCCCAGTCACCTCCATGCTGCTGGTGTCACCCACCTCAGCGTCTCCTGGGCTGGGGTTGCTGATCCAGCTCCCACAGCAGGATCCCATGCTGCAGCAGAGCTAGGGTGGCCCTCCTGCACCAGCACCAGCTCTTGGTGGGCTCACAGTGCTGGGGTGGCTGTGGTCCAGCAGCAGGGAGACTCCTGCACATGGCCAGGAGTAAGATCTGGTGACAAACCATGGTGGCAAAACAAGCAGGAGGCTTTCTTCCTGCAGCAATGAACCCAACAACACTGCTGCAGCTCACAAAGGTGTTTGATAGGAGCAGTGACCCTAGGCAGCAGGAGAGCTCAGAGCTGCTGCCTGGGCAGAGGGTTTGTCAGCCTCAAGTGAAGACACAGCAGCCAGATAATACATTAAGGAGTGGAGAAGCGTGGCAGCTGCCTCTACGTTCATCATCTGAAGAAGAGCCCTTAAAGAATGACTGGAGTGTTTGTAAGACACAAATCACCCTGTCCAGGCACCATATGGAGGGCACTGAACCACACAGCACTGCCAAGCCTGAGTAGCAGCCCAGAAGGGCAGCAGAAGCAGTGGGGACAGATCCAGTGGTCACCCTGAAGGGGGGACAAAGAGAGCCTGGCCAAGCCTGTGACACAGGACCCCCACCCCATGGACCAGCTCCTAACACAAAGGAGCTCTTGAAGCTCAGGGTGGTGGTGAAAGCAAGGTGGACATCTCCTGCTGCTCTGAATTGAGCTGGAGGAAGAGTCCTCACAGCTCACACTGCCTCTGCCTGAGCTGCACTGCTGCAGCTCTCACCTCAGCCAGGCCCACAGTGGCACAGCCAGGGCAGAGAGGACTAGGTGCAATCATAGGATCACAGATTGGTTTGGGTTGCAAGGGACATTTAAAGGTCATCTAGTCCATCCTGCAGTCAGCAGGGACATCCTTAACCTGAGCAGGTTGCTCAGAGCCCCAAACAACCTGACCTGGAATGGTTCCAGGGATGGAGTATCTACCATCTCTCTGGGCAACATTTGGAAGGGACCTCTTATCCAACCTCTTTTTTAGAGCAGCTCTGTCCCCAGCAGTATATCCAGGCAGAACCATAGCTAGAAACTCCCAAAGGATGCTCTGAGGAAGAGCCCATGTCACTCCTAGAAGGTCTTGAGCTCAACTGAGAGAGCTTCATCTCCTTCAGTAAGCAGGAAATAAAGCAAAAGCCCACTCAGCATAAGCAGGCCTTGTTAAAAGCAAACCCCTGCTGTCACTCAGCAAATCTTTCCCCAGAGGACCCTGCTGAGAGGCAGATGAGTGCACTGCTCACCCCTCCTGATGTTACACCCAGCTCCAGGATGGTTACTCTTTGGGTAGACCTGTTGGACAGTGGAAAGTTTGGGAATGAGGTGTGATGGTGGTGGTGAGGCCAGTAGAAATCATGAAGCATCTTGAGGTGATGGCAGGGGATGTAGGCAGTGCTGTTTACACCCCTAGCAGGAGCAAGAGATGCTCAGCAGCCCACCAAGTGATGGTCCTGGCTGCTGGCAGGCTTGGTCCCTCTGGCTGATCTTCTCCTTCACCATTCTGCCGAGTCAGACAGTAATTACTCACTTTCATCTCACAGAGTGGGGATGGGGGAAGCCAATCTTATCAAGCCAGAATTAGGTTACTCTCCTGGCTCCTGTCACTTGCAAGATGTATTGCTGAGCAGATCCACCCTCAGCCCCTGCTCTGTGCCAGTCTCCAACTTGCTGGCCCAAGGCCACCATGTCTCTGCCTGGATGCTGCTGGCATGAGCTCCTCCTGTTCCAGTGCTGTGTGCCCTGGCTCCCTCTGGGCTTGGCTGGCATGTCCAAGATAAGGAGCCAGCCTACCACTGTGCATCAGCACTGGGGTTACCTTGAAAATGCTGCCCTGGCCATGATGCAGCTTCTCTAATGCCTGGGGTGCTCCTTCTGTAATGCTTGGGATGCTCTGGAAAGTCTTTAAGGCAGCAAAAAAGGCTGAAAAGAGGCATTTTAGGGACTGAGCACATGGAAGAAACACTCGAGGCTGCTTCCCTGTGTGGATGAGCACTTCCCTGGCCCCTTGGCTCCGGAAGGCATGAAGGAGCAATTGTGGCAAGCTGGGGCTCAGCTCCCACTTCCCTTCCTCTGGATGCAAACAAGCCCTTAACATTTCAGCAAGTGCCTGTGCTGTGGAGGCACGCGGGGGGCTGAGTGCTCACTTGAGCTCACCTCGTGACTCAGAAGGTCGAGGAGGAGGAGGAGGAATGGCAGGGAGGAGAGCACCCAAAGGCAGCTCCCAGCCCAGCTGGTGCCCCATCCTCTGGCTCCCATCAGCCTGGCTCTGCCACAATTGAAGCTCCCCCTGAAACATTGCCTTAATGTCAGGTTTGCATCTGATTTCCCCTGTGCCAGGTAAGGAGGGGCCAGCAAGGCTTGGGGAAGGATCACACGTGGCAGCTTTTAATAGCAAGCCACCCGCCTGTCACTGCCTTCTCATCATCCCTCCTGAAACAGTTGCTAATTACCAACAAGCTGCTGTTTGCCATTGGGGTCTGATGTTCCCCTCTGCAGCCTGTCTCCCCCTTTCCTCCTGGTCTGCACCCACACTCAGGGGGGCTTTTGGGAAGGTGAGACAGCCAGAGTGGGCTCCAGAAGGGCACTAAGCACCTGGTTCCTTCTGGAGATGGACCTAGATGTGGGTGGAAAATGGCTCCCTGCGGTTGCTCTCTCCTCCCAGGTACAGAGCTGCTCATTTTCAGGGAAGGACAGATGCTCTGGAAGTGTCTGGTGTGCTAAACAGGATGAGTTAGAGCTTTTGGGTTCACACCAGCCACCTCCTCCCACTCTGGAGATGTTCTGCTGGACCAGGACACCAGTGCCACAAGCTCTGCCTGTGCCAGGGTGAGCCTACTCCACTCATCACCCCTTTGGAGCCTTCCTATGGGTCATGCCCAAGCTCCCAGGGACACTGGCACTTGAGCAGTGGCACATGCCAATAGCTCTGTCTCCCAGCAGCTTCAAGGGAATGTGTCACCTTTATCTCCCATGCTCAGAAGGGCTGGGGGATGGTGAGCATGGTGGGGAAGGGATGGGATGGAGATCTGCTGCCATCAGTGCTCTGTAGGGACCAAAAGAGGCACTTTTTAGAGCCTCTGACTCCCTGGGACATCTCCTTTACCTTTCACCCTGTGTTTGGAATCCCTCCTCGGGCAGCATGAGGGGTTGGGAAAGGGGCTGGAGGTTTGTTTCAGAGGATGTGCCAGGATGCTGAAGAGCCTCCTGCCCCTCTGCTACCCCAAGCCCTGGGTCTCACATGCTGCCCCATGCCAGCCACCCCCTCCTTGTGCCCAGTTTGCTGTGGCAGCAAGGGCTAAAGCATCACCACATTGCATACAGAGGCTGAAGAGGAGCTGGAGAGGGGGGAGATGTGCTGACCCTACCTCCAACTACTGCACAGATGTCACTTGTGAGGGTCCTGATCTGCAGCAGCTCCCTGCTCCCCTCCATGACTCAGCTGCATGTAGAGCCCTGTGGGTTACTGGGCTTGGGGTCTCTGGTGCCTTAAACCACTCCTTTTCCTCCAGTGCAATGTGCTTCTCTCCTCTCACCAGCACTAGAGCTGGTGATGGGGTGGGAGAAGCAGAGGAGCTATATGAGAGACACCCAACTTTACCCACCCTCCTCCTGCATGCTGAGGCTGCTGCAGTTTTGGCAGTTGGAAAGGGGCCAAGGCAGGTACCTTGCTAGCTAAGGAGCCCACTCAGCACAGGGAGAAGCCCCTGAGGCACCCAACTCCCCAGGGCTGGCCACCTGGGTGAGTGACAGCTCCCAGCCCCCCCAGCCCACCTCCCCCTTGTCAATCCACTGGGGAATTATTTATCCTGACAATAGCAATTGTCTGCATGGGCCCTTCCCCCCTTCCCCAGCATCTACCCCAACAAAGGAAATCATCCTGATATGAAAGGGAAAATTAAATTACCCCAATAAAGACTTAGTGCTGCTTTAATGACATCACCAGACTCAGGGGCTAATTAGATGAGTACAAAGGAAGCTAAATGTGAAAACGTGCATTTTTGTTCCCTTTTCTACTGTCGTGGAGCCTCAGGAGTGGGAATCTTGGCAGGCATGGCAGGAGGAGATGCTCCCTCCTGGCCGGGAGTGTGCCAAGCTCTGGCAGCCAGGTGCTGCCACTGCCGAGCAGCACTGGGGGGGGAAGAGCTCCCGAAGGCTCTGGGAGATGTGTGCAGCAGCTGGAGCCCATTGGGATGCAGCCAGGGATTCCCAGAGTGCCAGGGCTGCAATCCTGCTCTGTGCCATTCCTGCCCACTGCAGGCTGTCCCTGGGCCTCAGGCATGCGGCTACGTGCTGCACTCCTCTTGCCAAGCTCAGGCAGCCGTGCAGCTTGCATGGTGTATGGCACTGCACTGCCCAGCCCTTCCTGCACTGCACTGCTCACACACCTCACATATTGATCATGCACTGCACTGCCCACCCCTCCCTGCACTGTGCTGCTCACACCTCACATACTGATCATGCACTGCACTGCACTGCGCTGCTCACCCCTCCCAGCACTGCACTGCTCACACGTCACTTGCACTGCACTGCTCACACTTCACATAGTGATTGTGCACTGCATGCCCACCCCTTCCTGCACTGCACTGCTCACCCCGACTGTTCAGCCCTCCCTGTACTGTGCTGCTCAACCCTCCCAGCACTGCACTGCTCACACCTCACTNTGCACTGCTCACACCTCACTTGCACTGCACTGCTCACCCCTTCCTGCACTGCTCACACCTCCCAGCACTGCACTGCTCACACCTCCCTGCACTGCACTGCCCACCCCTCCCTGTACTGCACTGCCCATCTCTCCCTGCACTGCACAGCTCACACACCTCACACAGCAGTTGTGCACTGCACTGCCACTCCTCCCTGCAGTGAACTGCCCAGCCACCTCACACAGTGATCATGCACTGTGCTACCCACCCATCCCTGCACTGCACTGCCCATCCCCTTCTGCACTGCACCACTCACCCCTCCCTGCACTGCACTGCCTATCCCCTTCTGCACTGCATCACTCACCCCTCCCTGCACTGCACTGCCTATCCCCTTCTGCACTGCATCACTCACCCCTCCATGCACTGCACTGCCCATCCCCTTCTGCACTGCATCACTCACCCCTCCTTGCACTGCTCTGCTCACACTTCACATAGTGATTGTGCACTGCATGCTCACACCTCTCTGCACTGCACTGCTCACTTCTCCTTGCAGTGCACAGCTCACACTTCACACAGAGATCGTGCACTGTGTGCACACATCTCCCTGCACTGCATGCTCACATCTTCCTGTGCTGCATGCTTACACGTCTCTGCACTGTATAGCTCACATCATCCTGCACTGCACTGCTCACCTCTCCCTGCACTGCACAGCTCACATCTCACACAGTGAGTGTGCACTGCACAGCTCACACCTCTCTGCACTGCACAGCTCATCCCTCTCACACCTCCCTGAATGGCACAGCCAACACCTCACACAGCAAGTGTGCAGCGTGCACTCACCCCTCCCTGCACTGCACCACTCACACCTCCCACAGTGAGAGTGCACTGCCCAGCTCAC